>PVKM010007598.1:0-41092 GCA_004027735.1 Carollia perspicillata | reverse complement strand
GGGGGGTGGGACGTGTGTGTGTGTGTGGAGATAGGGAGTAAGGGATAGAATAACTAATACAATTACATGTCTGGGGGAAAGTTGAAACTATTATAATCATAAAGGCAAATGGCACAACAGAACAAAAAAGAAAGAAAAAAAGGGGAAAAAGCAAGTAGAAGTACCAGAAAACCCCACACAATTTTTAAAAAGCAACGAAAGTATACTGTGCCTCTTAGTTCAAAGTATAGAGAGGCCTGCCCTGCAGCGTTGAAAATTTTGTGTTGAAGTGTGGTGGGCCATCAAATTGAAGGGATACAGTGAGTGTAAATTATAGAAGGCCTGCAAAGCTAGGCCCAGAGATCTGTGCCCATGGTCTGATAAGCACAGGAGAGCCATACCTAGTTCTGGAGGAAAAGAATGAAAAGTTAAAGGCAGCATTTCAGTGACGATAACCTGGCAGGAGAAGAGGCAGGAAGCTGAAGGACAAGTCTGTTGCAATTTTTCAGGCATGAGGTAAAGGAATAAACAGACACTGGAGAAGAAAAGAGAGCACATCAGAAAGGCATTTCAGAGGAGGACTACGGGACTCGGGTACCATAACTAGACAAAGGGGTGGGAGTAACTCTAACATTTTGTGGTCTGTGAAAGGGAAAAATGGTGATGGCTTTTTATCTAATATTGCTGGTTTATTATGACACACATCCTCTCCCCCCTCCTCCTTCTCCCACTCTCCCTCCTCTTTCTCCTCTTCCTCTTGTCTCCTCTCCCTTTTCTCTATCCAAGTGGGTGCGGACCTCCTTGGCGGTCGACACCGAGCCTGTGTTTGCTTCCTTGACACCAGCACCAGGTCCTACTACCAGAGTTACTCGGCTCTGCTGTGATGTGACTTCAGGGGGAGGAGGTGGTGGTGATGACGATGGTGATGGCAACAAGGTGTCAATGCTCTGAAGATAAGAAATTTAGAAGGAGCGGTGTTTGGCACATAAATAATTGACAACGTTTGGCCCATAAATAATTGATAATGTTATGAGAGCTTTAGTGAGATGTCAGCTCCCATTTGGAGTTAAAAGAAAATATTTTTTGAAAATTTCATTGTTACTTCTTTAGTGAAATGGCTTGGTTTTTCCTTTCTTTAATATCCTTTACTTAACTCTTCTAGAGCTATGTAGAACTAAAACCAAGCAGTATTAGGAGATCTGCCCCAAGTCAAGCAAACTTACTTCCAAATTCTTATTTCAGATCCTTTTTTGGCTGAAAATAAACAGACTTTTTTAGGAAGCAGAGCTATTTAAACAAGCCCTATACTGAGACTATAGGCCTTGTATATGTTGTTTTGTTCTTGTTTCTGAAGATAGAAAATGTTATTTTCAAAGAGAGCTCTAGATGGCACTTGTGATGTATTCAATAGTTAACTCAGATCCTTTCTGGATAAGGTCTGGTAGAAAAAAGGTAATAAATATTGAAATGGGGAAATCTTCATTACAATAATGAAGATCAGTACTTATGATTGTGTTTACCCTCTTACTATGTATGAGCAATATCTTTATGCAGGGCTTGTATAAAATCTGGGCTTTACTTCCTTTATAAAAACTGCAAGAGAAGAACCAGTATTTCTACAATATGTATAAACTCCACATCACTAAAATAATAAATAGGAAAGTAATGTTTGATTTGCAAAAGGATTGACTATAGGTGTTCTTTTAAATGGTCAGTTCCTCTATTCTATTTAAAATATTTCAATTTGTAAATATAGATTATAAACTTAGTTTTTCAAGCACATCTATTGTGTAAAGCAAAATAAGATGTCATTAATTTAAAATAAGACATTACAGTTTATAGTGTTTTTTTTAAATAATAGTAACCAAAAACTAAAAGAAATTTAAAGCGGGTGTCTTGGGATTTATTTACCTAAAGGATAACATAATGACTCCCAGCCAATGTATTATCCATTCTGTTATTGGTTAGGCAGTTCCTCCTGTGTAACAAGCGGCTTAAATGTCTCATGGTCTCACTTTACTGTAGAGAGACTGCAAGCTCTTTTAACAGAAATGCCGGTTGAGAAGGTCTATGTCCAGCAGAAAGTATTGTTGCCAAATACCACAGCCTGTGCACCTCTCACGTTATCGCACCTTTACCCATTGTCTAGGCCCTGACGGCCACCATCTCATGGACTAGGGTCACCTGTGGCTCCATTTTACTTTTTTACCCTCATTCTCCTTTGTCTTACTTTTGTTTCTTATTTTAAATGTTTTTTTAATCTTTTTGCTGTACCTTTGCAGGATAATTTAACACAATGAAATCCTCTTGGAACAAAATGGGTTATAAATAAATTAACAATAATGTTAATATGCTGTCTTGCAATTGCACTAATTTGTAGGTCTTGGACGAAACTGACATTTTGACGGTAGTATCTCATGTAGTAGTTCTCATGTCAGAACTCAGAGCTAAATATGAAAACCTGTACCAGTATTGAAAAAAATCTTGGCTCTCAGAGTAACGGTTGAGTCTCTTTTGTTGAGAATGATGGGAATGGATTCTGGCTAGCCTAAGCGAAATGGGGTAGAATGCTAGCCAGGAGCTCAGGGGATGGGCGGAGGCTAGAAGCCAGGCCTGGGCGCAAGGCAGGAATGCGGGCAGCTCCTGGAGTCCAGGCAGAGTGAAGGACTTGACAGATCTAGTCGAGGTGCTTCCCGTCCTGTGTGCCTCTGTTCAAGATTAAAAGTTCTACAAGCCCAGACTATTTAATGTGTTCTATGCTTTCACAGATTCCTGTGCTAAAATCATGAGAAATCCAGTATGGAATACAAGCTTGAATCTTGAAAGCTTGCCAAAATATAAAGAAAGGTAAGTTTTGGAAAATAAAATATCCCAGGATCCAGTTGTCTTCCCTTGGGTCACATATAGCCCCTTGGTTACAGTGGGATAAGGAGTATTAACTTACAAGACTGCATACAACTGGAGAGGTAATTCCCCAACAGGAAACTGGGGTGTTCCCGGGAAGGGAGAATGGTTACTGGACATGAAAAAACAGTCCATGTCACTACACTACAGTAGGAATAGATTGTTAGTTTCTGTGTTGTGTTGTGAACCCCTGTAGTGGGTTGAGTAGTGTCCCCAAAAATTCATGTCCACACAGAACCTCAGAATGTGAACGTTTTTGGATGTAGGGTCGCTGCAGATGTAATTAGTTAGAGATCAAGATGGGATCTTACTGGGTTAGGGTGGGCTCTAAATTCAGTGACAGTGTCCTTCTAAGGAAGAGGACACAAATGGACACCCAAAGGAGGCGATGCAAAGATGGACACAGAGCTTGGAGTGCATCTACAAGTCTTGGAGTGGCAAGGACTGCGGGAAAAGCTAGGAATGCAGCACGAGCTGGGTTCTCCCTCAGAGTCTCCAGGAGTCAATCCTGCCAACACTTGATTTCAGACTTCTAGCCTCCTCAATGGTGAGAGACTAAATGTCTGTTGTTTTAAGCCACTCATTTTGTGATTACTTGTTATAGCAGCCCTAAGAGGTAATACCAGGAAAGTAGGTGATTAGTAAACACATTTTTATGGGAGTGAATAAAAATTCATTTTTCGATTTCAAAAGAAAATAAGCCTGTACTTGGTTTTGGTTATTTATTCCACACAAAGCTATTGCTTACCTCTTATGCACTGGACACTGTTCCAGGGGCTGAAAGTAGTGCGGTGGCCACATTAGGTAGGCTCACAAAGCCTGCATTTGGAAGAAAAGAGGTGAACAAGACACATTCTGTTGAGAAGTGAAACTAGATGATGTGATCTAGAGTCACACGCAGGAAGTGGGGGACAAGTGTAGACTGGGTGGTGAAGTGAGAAAGAGAGAACTGAGACCTGAATGATGAGAAGGAGCCAGGCACTCATGACGTGGGAAAGAGCATCGCAGAGAGAGGGGACGGGGAGAAAGCAGAGCTGAGAGACCTCCGACAAGGGAAGGGGGACGAGTGGGGAGACTTGGGCAGAGACAGATCACAACCTCTAATCTAAGATATGTCATGGAAGAGGAGGATTTTAAGTAGGAGAGTAACATAATCTGATTTCAATGTTTAAACGTTGGTGTACGGGAAGAAGGACTGCAGGGTGCCAGAAGCAGGAGACACTAGGGAAACTGAAGCATTAAGCTAGACTAGGGTGGTATGGTGGGCACACTGGATACGTGTGAGGCAGAGTTTGAGAGGACCAGTATTAGTTAAGTGTCTTCTCTTGGTCCAGCAATGCTTAAAATTCTATGAGACAGCCAAAATATTATATTACCAAGACTCTAGTATCCAGAAGGTTTGCATTTAGTTGGACAGATTAGAGAATGTATATAATTGTGCAACTCTGACCTGTTAGCACTGATGCTAAATTTAATCAATGCCTTAGAGCATGTGGAGAATATAACATCAATTTACAAAGGTCTGGTTGGTAATTAAGACAATACCTGATACATCATGGGAAACAGCAGGGGAAGACTACTAATGTAATAATTAAATTAGGAACACTGACTATGACCTGTGATAGGGGACAGACACCCTCATCACCACAGGCAGAAGCAACAGAACAAATTTTAAAAGCCATCTTAAAAGATGCACCTCCGCAGGACAGGACAGCATTATTTACATTATTTGCAGGCACCAGGAGCACAGGAGAGCTCACTGACTTCAGAACTAAGTCAAGATAAAAGCTATAACTTTAATGCGAATGCATACAGATAAAACAAGCTATGCCTAATGTAAGTAAACCAAATCGACATAGACGATTGAGAACTAAATTTACAAGACCTCTTTGGCCATCTAAGCAACTAGACCACCACCCTTTAATCCAAATTATAAAAACAAATACCCAGATAGAAACCCCAGGAACTATTTACAGTGACAGAGACATGAAAACAGCCAATCTTTTAGAGGAACTACACCTACAGAAAATAGATTTAATAACCTATTTCTTATAAATAAAAACTCCTTTATAAAACCTAATCCCATTGATAGACAAGCCACTTACAAAGAGGAAATCCGATGAATGCCCTTTAGGAACTTGGCAGTCTCCTGGCCCAAGACAGAGATAATCATTCATTTGTTACTGTGACCATTTCAATAGAAACACCTTTTATAAAATGAAAACACTATGCATACTACTATTATTAGATACAGGATCCCAAGTAACAATGATACAAGGATATCCTACTAATTATTTTTTACATTATTTTATTGTTTACACTATTACAGATGTTCCCATTTTCCTCTCTTTTGCCCACCTCCACCCCCTAATAATTATAAAACTTCAAAAATAAAATAAAACTAATAAGAAAATTAGAGGGAAAATTAACTCCAAGCATGTGGGTACCTAGATTCCTAACAATTGATATAGACTACCCATTAATGCTAAATGTTTTATAAGTCCCAATATAGAAAAAAAATCCTGGAATGAAAGAATAGGACATCATGTAACAAAGAAAGATGTAACAATTCCTAAAACTCATTTGGCTATAGCAAAATGGACTGCAATTAAATTGCCTGTCCCACCTAAAATAATAAATATACCCCAATACAATTTTAATGGAGAACATACTCCTATTAAGGAAAATATTCCAGAATTCCTAAAGGAACAAATTATTGTGCCTACTACTATTTTGCCATATAATCATCCAATCTGGCCTTTTAAAAAGCCAGATGAATCATATAGTTTTAGAGTAGATTATAGAAATTTAAACAAATGCTCTCCCAAAACTGAGGGAGGGGAGCACTCCCAGATGCAGGCACTAACGTAGATATTATTACACTGGATCTGCAACTTCTAATACAGTGGTACATTTATCTGCCATGTCCTTTCCTATACCTATTGACAAAAAGAGCCAACCCACGCATTCACATGGGCAGGAAGACAATATCAGTTTATTGGGTTTCCACAAGGCTATCTTAACAGCCCAAGTGATGGCCCACAACCTTCTAACACAGACATCCAGGCCTCTCAAGAATACCCAACACACACAAAGTATTACTTCTTAGGTTGATGACATCCTTATTTATGGTGATAACTTAGAACAAACTAGAGTCAAAATAGACTTAATTGAATTTCTTACACTCAGAGGATGGACAACCCAGGTAAAGCCCAAGGACCTCAAACTACAGTAAAATTTCTAAGCATAATTTGAGCCTCTGAAGGTAGGAAAACACCAGACCCATTCATAAACAAGATAGATTGCAACTCCTACTGCTAACGCAGCAGCTCAGAAACAGAGAGGATTGTTTGGATATTGAAATAGCACATATTACATATGAGAAAAATATTAAAACCCATCCATGAAATGACTAGAAAGAGTAGAAAACTTAGATGTGCAGAAAATGAAGAGGCAGCCTTTACTTATTTGAAACATGCTACTTGAATTTGTAAAACACTGGGTAATGCGCACTCTAAACATAAACTAGAATGCCTGTCTTCACAAGGGTTTGCAACATGGTCACTGTGAACTAAAACTACAGGACTCCAAATTTCCCCACACGGGTTTTAGACTAAGACGTTCCCAAGGTCCGAGAACATACCAACCAATCAAAAGGCTTACCTGGGCACTCTGTGAGGCCATACAAAATACAGAGCCACTAGATGAAAATAAACCAATTATTCTTAAACTGCAGCAGCCTGTTCTGGAGAGGCTCTATAACCATACATAAACAGGAAGGACAATGGAACATAAAACCCGAACACAGATATGTCAAATCACAGAATCACGGCTTGGGCGCATCACCAAGCGGGTCGTGCTGGCACACATGGCTCCAGGCCACGATTAGGAAAAAGAAACATGTATTAACAAATGTTAGAATTGCTGAAAGTTTAAAGCTTTGGAGTTATTAATGAATACTTGAGATAAGATTAAAGCAGACAGACCCTCAAAATTATACAAGACCCTTGTTTATATCAGAAAATAAATTATATGCATGCATCATTGTAGATACATGGTCTGCAATAGGATTACCCTATACCTGCAGGAAAAGTGATAAAAATTCACCATCAGGGCATTGAAAATATGGATTGCTTGCTACAGTTATCCCAACTATTATAGAATTAGATCAGGGCACCCATTTTATAAGAAAGCTAATACAAGATTAGGCCAAAGAACAGGGCATGGTGTGGAATTTCCACTTAAGCTACAACCCGACTGCCTCTGGATCAATTGATAGGTATAATGGTTTGCTCATGCAAAAGCTCAGGTTTCTTACTAACAAGCTAGCTATGAAAGTGTGGACTAGAACGATCTGGGATGTGGCAAGATCTCTAAATCATATGTATGAAAGGGATGGAGAAACTCCTGTGGAATTAATATTGTAATCACCCACAAAGATAAGAATTAGCATTAACAACAACCCATAATCTAAGTTAAAAGGGAGTGGGCCCTGACTGGGTTGTTCAGTTGGTTGGAGTGTCGTCCCAATAACCAAAATATTATGGGTTCAGTCCCAGGTCCAGTGAGTGGGAGGAGAGCATCAATATGTTGCCTCTTGTACACCCCCAAGTGGGGACCTGGCCCAAAACCCAGGCTTTTGCCTTGACTGGGAATCGAACTTGTGACCTTTCGATTCACAGGCTGGTGCTCAATTCACTGAACCACAACAGACAGGGCTAAATGAAAATTTTTAAAAGGGAGTGGAAGATGGGATAAAGATGGGAAAGGGTCTAAGAAGTACAAACTGCCAGTTATAAAACTAGTCATGGTGATATAATGTACAACACAGGAAATATAGTCAATTGTAATAATTACGTGTGGTGACAGGTGGTTACACTAGACTTATCATGGTGATCATTTCATAAGGCATGTAAATGTCTAATCACTATTTTGTACACCTGAAACTATGATAATATTGTATTAATATCTCAACTATAATTTTTAATTAATTTTAAAAATAAATGAAAAGAAAAAGTATTAATTAAAAAACATAATAATACATATAGTACTGGGAGAATTATAGCACCTGCCACTAATAAAACCTACTGGGTAACTGAAAGAAAAGGCCTATTACATCAAATTAAAGAGAATAATATGATGCCTCCATACAGTTTTAATAGTGGGCACATTTTTGTACGGCATCGTTATCAGATAACTAATATTTACCCTAGCATGATGATTTGGGGCAACATTCACAGTAATGGCCACAACTATAGATTTCCTTAAGTGGCAAGAACAACAACTAGGTATAATTAGAAATTAATAGGGCATTATTTTTATTTTGCAGGCATAAATCTTCTAAGCATCAGGAAACTTATTATTACAGTTGACCCTTGAACAACACAGGTTTGAACTGTTCATGTCCATTTACACACAAATATTTTCAAAATATACAGTAAATGTATTTTTCTCTTCCTGAGGATTTTTTAAATAACATTTTCTTTTCTCTGCCTAACATTATCTTAAGAATACAGTATATAATACTCATACAAAATATGAGCTAATCAACTGTTCATGTTATTGGTAAGGTTTCTGGTCAACAGAAACCTTATTGTAGTTACGTTTGTGGGGAGTCAAAAGTTATAGGCAGATTTCTGAGTGAACCGGGATTCAGAGCCCCTAGCCCCAGTGTTGTTCAAGGGTGAACTGCAATTCTAACTGGGTCTGTGCCACATATTGGCTGCAGCCCATACTACGGTGCCTATTGCTCACGGTTGCATACTATACTCATTGTAGCTGCAGATTCCTTTCTGACAGCTGCAGCAATAGCAGTGGTGCCATCAGTCCAAGCTGGAATGCCACTGTCTACTGTGACATCCTCAACTTTCTCCAGGGATCACCATTATTGCAACTGAGGACTCACCAAGCCTAACACTTCCACCCCACCCTTCTCATCAGCACCATCACTTGCTGGGAAATCTTCAATGGATGGAAAATAAGTGCTGAGGGAAGCTAAGGAAACCATAGAAACCGCCCCTTCAATCTCCACAAGAATCAGCGAGGATCCTGAACAACTCCCCCTGTTAGACACTGACTGGGAGGACAAAGGTGGGCCTGAACCGCTGACTCTTGGTTTTGTAGCCCAGCACATAGATCGAGACAACAAGGTACTGATTTTTGTGCTCTTCCCTGACCTTATCTCACTGAATTAGGAGCATGATCACATCAGTGTAAAAACCTTTGTTAGACTAATAATGTCTCAAAAGTGCCAACTGGAGCAGAATCTTACTCCTGGAACAGAACACATGAAGAATCAATAAATGGTGCAAACTAAAAGTGAGAAGTAAAATTTAAATTCAAAATTTTGGATAACTTAGAAAAACCATTAAAATATAGAGATGTGTTTACCACATGGAATACTAAATATAAAGTTCCAGCCATGGTAATGATGATACTTTAGGATGTTGGCACAGCACATCCATGTGAGGGAAATTGGGCAATTATATTTTTGAATATAAATAGGCCAAAAGTTGATCATTTACTATACTCTTACACTGCTTAACCCATATTCACCTGTGAGAAAATAAACAATAGATACATGGACACTACATCCAGACTTCAAGACAACAGGAAAACTATGTAAGCTGTACGCAGGACACGTAGGAAATTTAGCATATAACACATATCATTATCCATGGTGATACACATTAGCCTTCTATCTCCCACCACAGACTTCTATCCCAAGAACATGTGAACCTGTGCTAACAAAACCTCTCACAGTCATATTGGAACCTACAATAGTAGCTTATACCCTGACATTTAATATACACAAGACTTTCAAGCCGGGTACAGATCCTCAAATTCTGTTTGGTTTTATCCATCTTCTTTTATGCCCACTTTACAACCTATGCGAAAGACCCATTCACTAAAGGGAAGAACACCCTTGTAGCTCCTTTTTGAACTGGCAGGAGGTTTAACTGAAGGAGCAATGGCAGCCTCTTCTTCCCAATTCCAAATTGACCAAATCACATTAGATTTTTAAAACTTTGAAACAAAAAATAAATCTTAAGTTAACATATGCTATGGCAGCTTTAGCACTGCTCAGTACACAGATGGATTAAATTAGCAATACATTACCAAACATAAGTGAATTTCACATGGAAGTAAATAGAGCAAGGGAAATTCTACATAAAGCAGTTGGAGAAAATGCTTAAAAAATAATGTCTTAAAGATGACATAAAAGATGTTTCTGTAAGGGTAGATGGTCAACTGTTTCAGGTAAGATTGGTTAACATGTGGAACACTCGTAACACAGCTATAACCTCAAGGCAATACTGGTCACCTGGAATAGCAGATGACAACCCAAACACAAGTAGACACCACACAACCCTAATAGCTGTCATTCCTTAGGTAACTGTGAATTTATAATATTGGCACTTAAAAGGAAAAACATGACAATGGGTAACCAATCTTTTGTGGTTCCCCAATATCAAAAGAGAAAGTGGAGCCTACAAGCCACATAAATATCTCCTTATGATAAAAGGAAAACATGCTCCTAAGGAGATGTTAGTGGATTGGAACAAAAATACTTTTATTACTGTTAGACCTTTGGATATACCTATGGTAGAAGTACCCATGACTATGGCCTTGATGCATCCTCAGTTAGAATATATAATATGAGAAATTGGACCATGATAGTATACCCTAAGCCAAACCTTACCCTAACCTATTGGAGTCAAGGGAAAAATAAGGAACTCGACAAGATGGGTTGTGTAAAAATAGAACAGATAATGAATGTGATAAAAGAAGGAAAAAGATATTATTCAAGGTCAATGGAAGATTAAGAAACCATTAAAATAACCAGAGATATATTCTACACTGAACCTTCTAAAATTAATCTATTAAGTATAAATCATACATTAGAATGCTTAAGACAAGTAGAAGAACATCTGCAAGATGAGACTAAGAAAGTCAAAATAACTTCAGGAAGTGAAAAGAGAACAGAAACATGTATTTTGAAAACAAAAATGACAGCCTTAAATTCTGATGTATGGCAATCAAATGCATGCTTGATATTGCTGTGCAAAGTTGTGTCCTCTGGAGTTTTATAAAACTGACTCTTACATGGAAACACAATGGTCAAGGAAGCTTAACTGAGTGGTTTAAGGACTTTAATATTTGGTCTTTTCATGTTGGATATTGCATCATGTTAAAGAGTTCTTTACTGTGCTCATACTGATAATATTAGGAATGTGGTTACTTAAATTGGTCATTAAACTATAGCATAAAAGAATGTGTGATAAAAGAAAAATATGCAGAAAATTATGATTGTGATTAGATCATAAGTGATGTAGAACCATAGGGTGGATTGATATTTTCGTGAAATTAGATTTGTACAGGATATTAGGCCCTTATATCCTGGTGTGTGAGTGATTTAAAACCACAGGACAGACTGTTATGTATTGATTTAAAATTACTTCAAATCCACTTGTTTGTGACTTAAGTTGTTTTAATCTACTTGTTTATGACAAAGACCAAACAAAAGTTGTTTTTGCAAGTAAAGTTACTTTGATAGAAGTAACCTAGGAATTTTATCAAAAGATGACTTTGGCCCTGGCTGGTGTAGCTCGGTGGATTGAGAGCGGGCCTGCAAACCAAAGGATTGCGGTTCAATTCCCAGTCAGGGCACATGCCTGTGTTGCAGGCCAGTTCCCAGCAGGAGAGGTGGGGGATGCACGAGAGGCAACCACACATTAATGTTTCTCTCCCTCTCTCCTTCCCTTCCCCTCTAAAGATAAATAAACAAAATCTTTAAAAAAAAGAAAAAAGAAAAACTTCTGTCTCTGGATTCTGTTTCTAAAAAAGAAAATGTTAAAAAAAAAAAGATGACTTTGCCTGAGGTGTTTTGGTTTTTTTAAATTAGACCTGACATGGAGCTGTAAGGTGACTTTTACACAAGGGCATCTGAAAGATCCTGCTAGACATTTGACAAACATAAGCATATCCTTCCTAGACATTTGACAAACATGATAAGTATAACCGTCCTAGACATTTGACAAACATGCGATAAGCACATCCACAGCATGCCTACCAGCCATGTGTCCACACATCCTGCATTTGCTCCCTCTTATTGCTTCAGTATCTCTCGGGGAAATATACACTGACTTTAAGATTATTCCTATTTCCATTAGCTGATACTGCCCTGCTATCTTCTTTGAACACATTTCATAGAATTTTACCTCTTCGTACAGTCTCATTTTATTGTATTCTGCATTGAGGATTTTTCAAAAATTTATCTAGACTTGGTAGGAGGAGCTACAGAAGTATTCTTCTCTGTGTTGGACAGTAACATTCCACACTTTGAGTCTAGAATGGGGCTCTAATTACACATAAGAATTTGAAAAATGGTACAAAGAATAACAATTTTAAAAGACATTTAACTTCTAGAAAAATATAGGTAAATATCATGATAACCTTTTTAATATATATATATATATATTTTATTAACTTATTCTTAGAGAGAGGGGTTGGGAGGGAGAAAGACTGGGAGAGAAACATCAACATGTGGTTGCCTCTCATGTGCCCCCTACTGGGGACCTGGCCCATAACCCAGGCATGTGCCCTGACTGGGAATTGAACCAGTGACCCTTCAGTTCACGGCTGGCACTCAATCCACTGAGCCACACCAGCCAGGGCAATATCATGATGACCTTGATGCAGGAGAGGATTTTGTTAAGGACGCCAAATGTACAAACTATAAAGAAAAAGATTTTTTAAAAAGTCATTTCTTAGGAAATAATATCTCTCAAAAGCTGAAGCTTTAAGAGGTGGTGAAATGACTGCACTGGGGTTTTGCTACATAATCCACCATACTGTAAATATATTGGCTCAGTTGTTGAATGTGTCAGAAAATTACTTCATCCAGTTCCATCTATAATGTGAACTTTCTGACTGGGATCTGAAAATGACACTATAGTGAAGACATGGTGCATATATACCCAGTAAATGAATACAATGACCAATTTCATTTTGTTTTGCTTTTCTCCATAAAGGGCAGACAAACAAAAAAAAAATACATTTCACATGAGGAAGAATGTCCTGATAGGAAAACAGCTATTGAAATGGATTTCTGAAGGAAGTCGCCAGACTCAATGTGCCTTTTTCCCAATGAGGACACGTTTCTTCCCATAGACCATGAGACTCTCAAAAAATGAAAAATGTTCTGCCATCCTCGAAGGCCAATACTCCTGTCTGCCCTTGAAACAGATATATACTTTCTAGCTTATTCCCTAGAACAGCTCTTACCTGGGAATTTGCATTAAAAGAATCTGCAGAATCTGGAAAACATACAGAACTCAGGCCCAATCCCAGTGATACTGATTTAGTCAGTCTGATGGGACCCTGGAATCTATATTTTTAAGAATTATATTCTCCAAGAACAACCATGTCAAAAACCTAGTGTCCATGCCTCTTTCTGGTTTGGACTGACAAATGCTCTTGTACTTCAGAAGTCTTATGTTTCTTTTTCTGTTTCAATTTTTTGGAATGGTTCAGGGAAAGCTTATGTGGAAATTAGAGTAACAGGAAAGTCTAAATAACTTTTGGAATTTTAGAAGCACTTTAATATTTGTAGAATTAATTATTGAGACGCTATTTATTACCATATTTAGTCTGTGTCACAACCAGTGATGACTCCCCCATGATTTATTCTGTTTCAGCCATTGTCAGTCACACACAAAAAAGCAATCTGATTCCTCTGCTGCCACATAGAGACTAGCATTCTGATACTTCTTAATCAGTTACTTGTGTTGATACTTGAAGGAGCAGAATAAGAGAGGGTAGAAGGAAAAAGGACTCATGGACAACAGTGTGGTGATTACACGAGGTGGTTATAAGGGGACTAATGATAGAGGAAAAAATACAATAAAAAATACCGAAAAGGGGGTAGGTGTTTCTATTTTAAATGACCCTCTAAATACAGCAACTTTACAAACTTGTTTAGCTGGCATTCCAAGAGTTAGTAGATCAGCAAATATTTATTAAGTGCCTGCTATATGCCAGTCATACTCCAGGCACTGAAAATATTATGGGAATCAATAAAGTACCTGCCCCTTCAAGGAGGGAAGGAGACTGGAACTCATGAAATACTCTACTGAAAGAATGCTTCTGAGGTCTGTGGTTAATTCTGGTGGTGAGGGTGTGATAGCTTTTTTAAAGCTATCTACTCAAAAGTTCCACCCATGTTTTAACTACTAGGTTGGCCAAAAAGTCCTTTAGTTTTTTCAGTAGAATAAAAGAGACATTTTTTATTTTCACCAATCACTGTATTGATTTGGATATTTTGAGTATGTTGGCTATCTCCTGCATGCTATAACTTTGGTTGTTCTCAGTTAATGTCTCAATTTGATAGCTATCAACTTTAACTGGTCTAACTGACCCTGGAGCATAGTCCAGAAAGAAATCTCCAGCATGAAATTTCACAAACCACTTTTGACCCGTTCAATTAGTCATAGTGCCTTCGCCATATACTCACTGCGTATACCTTTTTGTTGCATTTCAGTTGTTTTTACCTTTTTTAAATAAAAAAACATAATATGCCAAAAATGTTGCATATTTTCTGCCATCTTTGATATTAATATGGCCATGCAAAAATTACCAATTGTGATGTTTTTTTAAAATGCACACTGATATGACAGCTGTCACAATACAATCTAACAAAATTGTTTTGAATGAAGTTAAAGACAACTAACCAGAGCTACCTCACAGGAAAAAAAACCCACAAATGAACTTTTTGGCCAACCCAATAGAATAAGCTAAAAATCTTACTACAAAGTCAAAGTTAAATCTGAGGTTTTTTTCCACTACCCTTTTATATTTTAGAAAGTTGACTAGTTTTACAGTGTTTCATTTTAGAGATTATTCAAATTACAAAATGCTGTACACATTTGTAAGAGTCTTTGTTTAAAGATTGTTTATTACACAAACTTTTCTCTGAGCACATTTTTAAGTGAACTAACTAGTAGTAAAAATGGGATTATTTTGTTTGTTTTTCATGTTCATGTTCTGAATGTCTAACCCCTTTCAAAAAAACAAAAGTACAAGTACCAAGAAGCTATACCTGAAACCAGAAAAGTTGGCATTCATGCTGCGTGTAACTACCAGAACCAATTAGTAGAGACAAGGCTTGAATATTTATGGGCACTTTATTCAGATGCCAGTGATCTGAGAAGATGGTGGGTTATGTACCCTAAAAACTGTCTTAACATCTCATCTCAAGCCAACTGTTTTATAAGGAGGTAAAAAGGGTAGATAAGGGTTTGGGAAAATGTTAGTCAGGTAAGAGCTGCAGTCCAGCCACAGCAATTTTCCTAGTATTTCTGTATCTGCTGGTCAACAATTCTTTATCCACATCACTGACATTCCCTCCCTGAAACACAATGTTTCAGATACCATCTCCATCACTTGCAGACCCCCTGGGTCACAAAAGTTGAATTGCTTGTCAACCTCCTGGAGTCACATAGGTCATGCATTCCAGTTCCTGGACCAACAGCTTTCTGCATGCAATAATCACACAAGTCTATCAACTATAGCTAAAGCTAAAACCTTTAACTCTTGAGTTCCCCTATCATAATAATCTCGAAACAAAATGAATGAGCCACCAAAGTTTTCATGCTTCTGTTGTGTGGGTTCTTCTCCCTACCTTATCAAAGCTGTTGATTTCACTTTCAGATTCATAATCTAATTCTGACTTCATTGTTTTTCTGTTTAACATTTTTTAAGTCTAAATAACTTTTTATTTTTTAACTATGGTTGACACACAATATTATACTAGTTTCAAATGTACAACCTAGTGTTTAGACATTATATAACTTACTAAGTGATAACCCCAATAAATCTAGTACCCAACTGACACCATACATAATTATTACAATATTATTGACAATGTTTCCTACACTGTACTTTACATCACCATGACTATTCTGTGACTACCAATTTGTACTTCTGAATGCCTTCACCTTTTCCAACCAGTCCCCCAACCCCCCTGTTATTTGACAACTGTCAAAATGTTTTCTGTATCTGTGAGTCTGTTTCTGTTCTGCCTATTTATTTTGTTTTTTAGATTCCAATATAATTGAAATCATATGGCATGTATCATCCTTTGTCTGACTTACTGCACTTAGCACACTACCCTCTAAGTCTATCCATTTTGTTGCAAATGACAAGGTTTCTTTTTTACAGCTGAGTAATATTCCATCACACACACACACACACACACACACACACACACACACACAAGGTCTGTTCAGGAAAAGTCCAATCATTGTTAATATAATGAGATTGGTTTGCATGACATCTCTGTAACCTGGCCACCAAGGAGAGTGGTCTGGAATGCACATGTGTAAACAATGACAGCTTCACTGTACTGGTCAGTGGGGGCAGGAGACACTGTTGAGTTAGCATGTGTACTGTGTGGACCATCACATTCAAAATGACTGAGCAAGTAGAGCAACAAATCTGCATCAAATGTTGTGTTAAGCTTGAATATTCCTCCACAGAAAATATTCCAATGATTCAGTAGGTTGCAGCAATGGCAACCAGTGATTGGCAGCTTCATCATGACAACATACATTTTCATGCATCATGTCTGGTGCAGTTTTTTTGTGACTCAGCCTCCTTACAGCCCAGATTTGGTGGCCTCAGACTTCTAGCTTTTCCCCAAACAGAAAACACCTTTGAAAGGGAAGAGATATCAACTGCAGATGGGACTCAAGAAAATATGACAGGGGAGCTGACAATGATTAGGAGAACCATGTGAGATCCCAAGCTGCTAACTTTGAAGGGGACAGAGGCATCATTGTCCCATGTACAATGTTTCTTGTACCTTGTGTCTTCTTCAATAAATGTCTCTATTTTTCATACTACGTGGCTGGGTACTTTCTGGACAGACATATTACACACATAACTTCTTGTTTACCCATTTATCTATTGGTGGACACTTAGGTTGCTTCCATATCTTGGCTATGGTAAATAATGCTGCAATGAACATATGGATGTATATTTTTTTTAGTTTAGTGTTTTGGGTTTCTTCAGATAAATACCCAGAAGTGAAATAGCTGGGTCCTTTGTCTTTTGTTATGTGGCCTTTGTTATAAAGTCTATTTTGCCTGATATAAGTATTTGTTACCCTAGCTTTTTTTTGTTTGTCTCCATTTTCATAAAATATCTTATTCCATCCCTACACTTTTAGTCTCTGTGTGTCTTCTGATTTAAAGTGTCTCTCATAGATAGTATATGTGAGGGTCTTGTTTTGGTATCCGTTCAGCATCCACAGGTCTTCGTCAGAGCATTTAATCCAATTGTATTTTAAAGTAATTATTGATAGATATACATATTCATCGCCATTTTATTATTCATATATTTTATCTTTTCTTCTTCTTTTTCTTAAAGAAGACACTTTAACTGACATTTCTTGTAATACTGCTTTGGTGGTGATGAGCTCCTTTAGCTTTTTCTTGACCAGGAATCTCTTAACCTGTGCTTCAATTCTAAATGATAACTTTACTGGGTAGATTAATCTTGGTTATAGGTCTTTGCTTTTCATCACTTTGAACACTTCTTGCCAATCCCTTCTGGCCTGCAAAGTTTCTGTTGAGAAATCAGCTGACAGTCTTATGGGAACTCCCTTATAGATAACTAACTGCTTTTCTATTAATGCTTTTATGATTCTCTCTTTATCGTTAACCTTTGGTATTTTAATTATAATTCTGCTGAACTTCTTAAATGCTGGCTCAGAGAAAGGCCTCTTACCTATTTAACCACAGCTGAGTCTTACCTGAGGTTAAAGATCAGTAACAAGGTGATATGTTTAGATTCTAATTTCCCTCATTGCTTTTGTAAGAAAATATATATAAGTATATATTTTTACATTTACCAGTTTAGTATAAAAATAAATGACAAAAGATACAGATGAACATTTAGATGGGAGAGACACATAGGTCAAGGTATGTGGGGAGGGCTGCAGAGCTTCTATACCCTCTCCAGAAAGAGCTCTTTCCCAGCACCTCCACATGTTCACCAACCTGGAAGCTTCATAAAAATACTTTAATAGCAAATTAAAAGGGGATTGAGGAGAAGCTAGTATATATTTACAAAAACACAAGCAGGCATACATATATTGTATATATTAAATTAAAAGATAATTTTCATGCCCTGGCCAGTGTGGCTCAGTTGGTTGGAGCCTCGTCCTGTAACCAAAAGGTTGCAGGTTCCATTCCCAGTCAAGGCACATACCTAGGCTGTGGGTTCAATCCCTGGGTCCTGGTGCATATGATCCCTGGTCCAGGAGCAGAGAGAAGGCAATCAATCAATTTTTCTGTCTCACATCAATGTTTCTCTCTCTCCTTTTCTCTCCCTTTAAAATCAATGAAAAAAAAGTCCTCAGGTGAGGATTTAAAAAAAAAGAAAATATTCAGAGTTTTATCCTGAGAGATCAGAATTTAAATTACTTAATTATAGCATTTAAAATAACAAAAAGAAGTCACAGTTTGGGACAATACTGATATTTAAATAAGGCTATAAACCAGAACAAAGTGAAAAGCTGGAGAAAATAAGAAATCAGATAGTATGAAAGAGCTATATATCACAGTTGCTTCTATCAAATAGTTCACCTTGAATACAAATACACATCAACATTCTGGACAGCTAGTAAACAACTACCAGTATGTTTGATTCAATCATTCACAGACCATTTACAGAACACCTAATGTATATTTCAGGGAATGGTCTATTTTAAGTACTAGAGATACCAAGATTACCAAAAACAAGGCCTTGGCAGTACAAGTTGATATGTGGCATTATTGCAGTGCTCTTAAATTGTTTTATATTCTATGGGTAAATTTTGTATACATAGCTGGTTTAATACATAATGGTAGCTTTTAAATTTATTTTAGAAAAATACTTACTATTAGGTATTGTTCACCATTTCTAAATAAGCAAAAATATACAGTTTAAGACTTGTTTCAGACTTTATACAGAGTGTAAAAATAAGTGTGTATAAAATTAAGACACACTTTTGGTAGAAATTTTGAGAACTATTCTACACAGGAAAAATTGTATCTTTACTAGTCAGATAATTACTGTTGGCATTTTCTTCTAAAACTTTTTGCTATTAACTTTTTGATTTCAAGTAACAGAAAACTCAACTCAAACTTGTTGAGTTGACTGGGCCAATAAAAATTTATTGGCTCAATCAAGCCTTAAAGCTACAGTTTGCAACTGTACAACTAGCAGGAATCAGATTAACAATGAATGATATCGAGTGCTTTTAATGGAAAGTATATAGGCCATATTAAAATAATAATAATAATAATAACAATAACAACAACAACAACAACACTACCAGTAAATGGGAACCCATCTCATGATCAAATTGTGAAAACTGAAGATGGGTAGGTTGTTCCCTCATACTATATATAAATGTTAGGCTAGATGCAAAATACATTAAAATGAGGTGGACAATAAAATTTAGATCATGATAGCTTGCAGGTTAAAATGATCCCAAGTAGTGTTGTTTTAATGAAGCCCATACGTCCTGACCACTACTTGCCTTTCCCTTTTGAGAAAAAATTCAGCCTTGACTTCCATCCAGGGTTACAGTCTTGCCCATTCCCATTGCTCCACCATTTCAGCAGGACACTGACACAAAGACTTCCTGGGAAAGAGTCTTCTGAGGAACATGGGACCATGTTATCCAACTGAGATGCTGGTCATCAGTGCATCCGAAGATGACCAAAATGGGGAACTGTGGACCAAAAAATGGGCCACATACTAAACCTAACAAGCTCTGGAAGGGTCTGCATGATGGGCCTTACAAACTCAGAGACTGAATGTAAGCACCGAGGATAGTCAAAACATAAAAATTCCTAACTAAAAGCAAGTCATGGTGGTAGGACCTGTGGCTTCTTTAACAAAGATTGATCTTTAAGTGAACCTGTCTATTGTCTTTTTTGCATTTAAGATAACATACCTTTGAGATGTCACAGTAATCTTTTTCTAGATTTTACTCAGATTTTCAAGGCACAGCACAGAACCCTTCATTGGTTCTCATATACCATCTGTATGTGATGTAAATGTTCTTTATAAACCACCCTACATACCACCCTATATCCACCAATGTAAAAGAAGGATGTGTCTTTCCATTTCACTTTTTATCCAGTGGCAGAGATTGCCCTCCCTCTTTGCTTTCTCCCACCCCCTTAATCTACCATCAGTGGATTTCATGTAACCCTCCTTATACCTCTCCCTTTTATTCTAATGTATAAAATAAGTTGCAAAAAGCTCTGGAGCATTTCCGTAATCCACTGAGATTTTGCTTCCCAGCAACTGGGAAGTTTGACTCAAATAAACTCATAACAAGTTTTTAAAATGTTGATTGGCTCACATAAATGAGAAATCCATAGACTGACTAGCTTCAGGTGAGGCGTGATTCTACAACTCAATCTGTCATCGAGGATCCATTTATTTCCTTCTCTTTGCTGTGCTTTCCTTGGCGCCTGCATCATTCTAAGACTGGTTCCTCTCATGGTCTCAGGATCGCTCCTACCATCCTCCTCTTGTCCACCTGGAAAGAAAACCTTAGCATTTTCAGCTAAAGTCCTGAGTCATTGTATCAAACTACCTTAGAACCAATGTCCGCCCTGACTCAATCATTGAGTCCAAAGGGACGGGTTGTACCGATGGGATACCTAGATTAGTTAAATCATCTCTGAAAGCAGAGTGAAGTCAACTTCTCTGAAGGTATATGGATCCCTAAAGAGAAATTGGTGCTATTGGGAAGGGGGTAGGAATTTAAAGAAATTAAATAATTTTAAAGAAATTTGAAATTATATTAGACCTGTTTAAGTATATGTACTGCTAAAGCAAGCACTGGACATAGTCAAATAACAAATTTTAAATCACTGATCACTTGTACTACTTTATCTTCCTCTTATTTACTTATCTTTCATTAGACTTTATTACTGGTTCAGAGTTCCCATTTTTTCAAGGAAAATTATCCTCAAACATCAATAGGGAATTCTTGATAGGTATTAAAATTATTATATAGATCTACATTTATGGATAGAATTTCATTATATACTATTAATGAAAAATGTTACTAAAAGTCATGTGTATAAAAATCATGTCTATTTTATGATGCTATTTTTCCTAGTCTATATATATATACACATAGAATAAATGCTATATATAGTAAAATGCTATCAGTAGGTGTTAATTTTCACTTTCTTCATTGCTTTTCATATCCTCTGAATACAGGTGGAGCAAAAGTAGATTTACAGTTTGAGTATGCCAAACACATTTATTCTTTTTATTTTAATTGTTGTTCAAGTACAGTTTTCTGTCTTTTACTATCACAGCCCACCCCCCTACAGTTTATTCTTATATTATTATTTATTATTGTATTACTTTTCCACAGAACAACAGTAAACCTACTTTTGCCTCACAATATATTTTATAATTACTCATTACATTCATAATCAGAAAAAATAGAAACCGAAACTGCAATTATGTTAAGTTAGTCCAAATTTGGTGATGTGGCCTACCATAAGTGACCCCATTTCAGGCCTGTGGTTTTCTTTTTAACAACTGAGAACAAAGGGGCAGTGAGAACAGGAGCAGAATACATGACTTTTCCATAATTTCAGTTCCTGGCCATTTTTCTCCTGGGTGGGCTTATATAGTTTTCAGATCCTTTCATCAGTCCTTAGTTTACTGTGATTTATCAAGTTATAATCTTGTATTTTTACATTAAAACTACCAAGATGACAGGAAGACACTGAATTGCGAGACAAAATAGTTAAAGATGCAAAGCAAACTAAAAGCTTTACAAAAGAGAGATGCTTCTGAGATAGAGGTCAGCTTATAAATATTTTTAAGTTTGAAATAATTTTAAATTCAAAAGACTAATTCAAATACAGGACACCTTCTGGTTTCAGAACGGAAGTCTACACAGTAAGTCCTCACTTGACAGTATGGTTAGGTTCTTGGAACAAAAGGGAAATGACATATAAGGAAACCAAACTCCCCATAGACTAATTAATATAAACAAGAGTTAAATTCTTGGCATCTCATCAACGTTATGAGAACACTGGAAGAAAAGGCATTATTGGAGGACCTACTACGGTATTTGGGACCCCTTTATTTCACAGAAGCTCTGGAAATTTTCCAACAATACAACCAATTTCCTCTTGGTAGACCAAGACTATATAGTTTCCCCCATAGTAGAAACACAAGCAGCCAGGTACTGGGAGCTTATTCTAAATAAAACACTGTGCTAAAGCTTCACAGACATTTTCATCTCTGATTTAGGAAAGTCAAGGTCACACTGCCTTGGGAAAGTGGAAGGTGGGATTCTGACCCAGGTCTGACTCTTTAAGTCCTTGCGTTTAAAGTATGTGCTATAAACTTGACTAGCTTAACTAAAAAAGAAACTGGAGGATCACACGAAACTCGGTGGGGGAAAAAATAAAGGCAAATAAGACTACAAACACCGACCGCAACCGCCATTTTGGGAGAGCCGGGTGGCCGGAAGTCCCGCCGCCTGAGTCTAGGGACTGGGCCGCTCGCTGGGGGCAGGGGCGGGGACCCAGTGCTTGGGCTGCCGGCTGAACGGGAGGGAGGGCCCAGAGACTGTGCGGCTTGATGCTCCAGGCGAAGGGTGGGGCCTGGGGGCGGGGCCTGGAGGTGGGGCGGGGCCGCAAGGCGGGCGCCGGGAGGAGCTGACCGGGCCACGACTTCCCTGCACCTCACTTTCGTGGAACGTGACTGAGCTGCCGCAGCCGGCAGCTGGCAGCTCTGTGTTAGGAGGGCTGTTGGTGGGAAATGACGGTGATTTCCTCCCTGTTTGGCCCACTGCAAGCACCGACTCCCTTCACCGCGCGGCGCCGGGGCTGCAGGCGTAGCAGGTGAGATGAGCCCCTGGGCCCCCGCCTCCTGGATCTGGGTAGGTGGGCAGCGCCCAGGCCCGCAGCCCATTGCCTGCGCCTGCCAGCCTCTTCCCCGCAGTGCCCACCTTTAGGTCGTGTGGAGCCAGCTGGGTGGGCTTACGTAGGGGAGGCGGCGGCTCGCTTGTCCCCTCCGGCGGCAAAATTGCCATTCCCTAGTTTGAGGAACACCTCATCTCAACCTGTCCTTCTCCGACTGTTACCCTTATCCCAAGGGGTGGTCTCAGTCTCTGCCCTTCTGGGAGCTTCTGCCCATATACTTGGAGAGTTGCCCCAAATTTCCTTCCTTACCCCCTTTTAGAGCATGTCAGTTACTCTGACGTTGTGACTCTCCTGCGCTGGGAAAGCTCAAGGACCAACTTTTTATCCCAGCCACAGACCCCAAGCTGCTTTTCCACTTCACTGCTGCCTTTCCAGGCACTGGGTGGTAGCTGTTGTCTGGGCAGCCTCTGTGGTTGGCGGCTTTCCACACCCTGATATTGGAGGGCCAAAGTCTATTCCTGAGGACAAGGGAAGAGCCGAGCTCAGGGCTCCCCACTCTAGGTCTCCAGGGAGGACATTTGGTCCCCTACAAGTAGGTGGGAGTGGGTGGATGGTGTGACTTTTGATGCTGAAGGGCGCCCTGAATGGTACCACACTGTACTGTGCTTTTCCCACCGCATAAAGGATATTGGGTGTTTGAGAAATAGCCTAAGAGTTCAAAGCTTTTTCTTGGAAGATAATCACAGCCCTCTTCCCCATTTTTACTTTATAATGTCAGTTGTTTACAGTTTCAGTTGTTCTATGTTATTTAAACCAAAAATGAAGTAGCCTGAAGTGGTTTGTATATCTCCACTCCCTGCCCCATTGAGTGGTCAGTGAGTGTTTTTCGACTCTGACAGATCAGCTTGTTTGTTCTATAACAAGCCTTGTTTTAATGAGATGAAAAGACTGGATGTAAGTTAAAAAAAATAAAACACCGAAACTTCCTGTTGCTGTGGCTCTTGTTCATTTTAAAAGAGTGCTTTAGGAAGCATCTTTTCCTCCCGTGGTGGGTAGGGGGAATTAAGATGAGACAGTCCTTTCTGGTTATTTTGACTTTCTCTCAACTATCAGGCATTGCTTTTATGATATTGAGGAACATTAAAAGAAACCTCATGGAAAGGGGCACATTACTTTTCAATTTTCCTGTTAATTTTCAAGCAACTAAAAGTTAAACCTGGGCATCATGACAGCTATTTGACCATTACCTTGAGAAAAACGAAGAGCTCTCTCTTCCCTGCTAAAACTATTTAAGATCAAACTAAATTAAATCAAACTCCTCTTAATTGTTAATTATAAAATAAAATGATAACCTTGTGGCCCACCCTTTTCCTCTATTTTAGTTGGAGGATCTTTACTACCAAGTATTGTTTGAAGAACTGGCATAGAACAATGATTTATACTGAATTTGTTACCATTCCTACTATTATGAGGGCAACAATTCCTAACAGCAATTGCTACTATTTCTTGAAAGCCTACTTTGTGATAAACTACTGAGATAAGCTTAGTATAAAATCTCCAATCCTCACAGTATTCCTCTAAAGAGGTTTTACTCTAATTTTATAGTTGAGGAAGCTAAGGTCCTGAGAGGCTAGGTAACTTGCCCAAAGAGAGTTGATAAGGGATAAGGCCCAAAATTGGGTTCAGGGGCTTTTTGACTCCTTTTACTGAAAAACTGCTAGTTTAGTTAAACTGTTGGTTTAAAAGCATTGGAATTCACTGGTAATGCGAGTGTGGTGCAAAGAAGCTGTACTGAGCAGTATTAGTTATTAAATCTCCAGGCAAAGAAATATAGGGAACTTTGAAAAAATAAATAACAAGACTGGGCTAATTTATCACCTTATTCTTTAGCGCTGACTTTTCAAGTCCACATCTTTAAGGGCTCCAAATGTTTGACACCTTTGTTTAATTGTTTAACAGCTCCTACTTCAACTATGGGTGCCTGTACCAGCAGGTAGCTTTCCCAGGATATAATTTGACGCTTGCTTGATAAACTTCAGGTATGTGAATATTGTAGGTTTTGCATATATTGACCACTCCTATCTAATCCTACTAGAAAAATACTCATCCTGATCCAGATTAAATATAAGTTTTTAAATGGCCCAGTTAATACCAGGGTAGTACAGAGAAAATTATCTTGTTCACACCTCTGAGTATCAGTTGTTGCTGGTCTTTGGCCTGCCGTCTGAGTCTTATTAATGTGATGTGCGTGTTTGAGAACTCAACCTGGGCATTGTACATTTCAGAAATGAACTTTTTTACTTTCTGCCTTATGTAAGGTCACGTTAGACAATTAACCCAGAGAAATTATAACTTGGCAGTTGTTGCCATGTTAATTTCAAGTTACCAGCAAGTGCTGGTTACTTGCAGTTGTCTAAGCCTCATGTTCCTGTATCTGTGGCAGCAAGAGGGGAGCCTGATAAGTATTGTAATAACAGCATTAAGAACTTTTTCTTGCTTTAGCATTTTTCTGAACATCTTTAGAACAGTTTACAACACATTTTGTGTTCCTTAACATTTTATGAACAGCTTTAGAACATTTTAGAACACATTGTATGGTCTTGGGCCTGTTGCTATAGTGAAAAACTTAGAATACTTTATCATTGGAAAGAGAGGGAGAGAGCCAGAGAGAGAGAGAGAGAGAGAGAGAGAGAGAGAATTTCTGTCCGTGAACTAGTTCCTAAAAGATGACGTTGATTCACTAAAAGGTGAAATAAATATACACATATGGAGTCTCCTATGTGCCATTTACTGTGCTAGGTGTTAGGGATACAACAGTAAGTAGAAACATGCACAGACCCACTTTGTGTAGCACTTAAAGTCTAGCATAGGAGATAGACATAAATCAAATAGTCACTGTAATGCACAGTGTAATTATAAAATGAGAAAAGTGGCCTAAAGGTAAGGAACGTAGAGAAAGACTCTTGGCCTGGCTGTGGGTCAGAGAAGCCCTTACCTGATGGAAGTGACTCCTGAACTCTATGATTTAGAGGATAAGTAGGTGTTATGTGTAGGGAGTAGTGGGTGGGTAGAGAAGAGAACATTTTTAGAGTTAACTGCGTATGCAAACTCCATGTAGCACAAAGGGACTGCGGGACATTGAAAAAGGTCAATATGTGAGGCTGGTGTAAAAGGAACTGAGAGTAGGTTGGTGGGATGCCATCATTTTTTTTTTTTTGTTTCATTCCCTCTCTTAATATACTACTAAAATTATATTTAACTTTTGTTAAATGATTACTTTGTGCCAGATGTGATTGTATGGACTTTACTTGAATAATCTCAAGTTCCTATGAGGCAGGTACTATTACTACCATTACACAGATGAAGAAAGTGAGACACAGAAAATAAAAGTTACTGGTTCAAAGTTGACAAGCGATATTCTAGTATACCCTTTTTCCGATCCTGTAGTCAAGTGTGCCGCAGGCTGGAAAGGCCCCTTCTGTCTAGTGTGTCTCCTTGACGTAACTTGGAGAACTCCTGAGATTTCAGAGGAATCTGGATCAGATGAACATTCAGCAGAGACTCTGAGCTCCAAGCTCTTCATCATTAGGTGGGGCTCAAGGGTGGGTCACTGGAGAGTACCCCAGTGCATCACTGCACCTGGGTTACTTGGCTCTGATACTGATTTTAGGACAGCAACACAAATATTTTATACTGACCCACCTTTGAGAGTAAAGAGGTTATTGTTAGCAAGGAAACACTCCCACCCTTTTTTTTTAACTTGTATTTTTTGTCTGATGGTAGTTGAAGAAAAGTGTATGTATTTAGCCATTTAATAAGTCTAGGTTTACCAGTGTATTCTTTCAACTAGAATACCCCCTACTGATTGTTACACTGAATCTTTTTTCTTTGCAGAGATCTGATTGGAGTTGGAGAGTGAAAGAAAATAAATTCTTTTTCTGATTTACCTGCCAAGAACTTAACCATGACATTCAATGTGAATAACACTTTGTCCTCAACAGTAATGCATGGATTTAATTCTACCAATGACTCACCTTCAATGTCAGTAACAAGGCTCTTTCCAGCCTTACTAGAATGCTTTGGCATAGTCTTTTGTGGCTACGTAGCAGGAAGGGCCAATGTCATAACATCAACACAGGCCAAAGGACTGGGAAATTTTGTCTCCAGATTTGCACTTCCAGCTTTGTTATTCAAAAACATGGTTGTGCTTAATTTTTCCAATGTGGACTGGTCTTTCCTGTATAGCATCTTAATTGCCAAAGCCTCTGTATTTTTTGTTGTATGTGTACTAACCTTATTAGTTGCCAGCCCTGATAGTCGATTTAGCAAAGCTGGACTATTCCCTATTTTTGCTACACAAAGTAATGACTTTGCATTGGGATATCCTATAGGTAAGTTACTTTTTTATTTTTCAAGTTTTTAAAAAAATTCAAGAGTTTTAGAGGTACCAAAATTTAAGCCTTTTTATTTATCTAAGCATTTGTTAGTGATCAGTACTTACTCTTATATCTAAGAGATCTTTCGTGTTTTTTTCTTAAATATGTCTTAAACTAGGATGAATTGTATTTTTCCTTAATATCAGAGTTTGAGGCTCCTTGAAAGTTCTGCCTAAAACAAATGGTCATATCCAAGTAAACTTTGTGAATTTTCTTTCTAATAGTATTTTTTCTTCTTAATAATCACATATGAAAGAACTCTAATTTCCAGAAAAGATCAGATTCTGATTATATTATGTAAAAAACATAGGCATATTATAAAAACTGTCATTATTAAATGTTAGCAGTGGAATTTTATGAGTAACTTTTTTCCTGTCTTATATTTCTTACCATCTGGAATATATATTATTTTACATTAAAAATACTCATTTTTGAGCTTGTTCTTTAAAAATGTCAGTGTACTTTTGTTGAAGTTAATTTGTTGTTTAGAACAAAAACAGGAAAGGTTTTTTCACCTTTCCAACTTTTCCTTCTTCACTTTTCCAATTCTTGAAGCAGCCTAATTTTATGTTTCTAAGTGTATATGTTTCCGATGAAACAATAAACATACCAGTTTGGGCTGTTGAGAGATCTTGAAACATCTTTTTTTCCCAGACACTCTGCCACTTAGAAAATGTATATTTAGTAACTACTTTTTTATATTTTTATTTTTAGGTTAATGTTTATGTTGTGCTTTGATCATGTCTCATAATGTGAGGACCTGAATCTTATGGATACAGTCATTCATTCATTCACCCATTCACTCATTCAGAGGGACCCCTCGTACACCAGTGACTGTGTTAGCTGTGGGGATGCACCTGTGAACAACATTCTTGTACCTATTGAATTTACATTTTAATGGGAAAATAAAATTAAAATAATGACAAGTAATGACAAGGGCTATAAAAATAAGTAAAGTAGTATAGAGGGATAGGAATGAGGAGGTACAGCTTAAGGTAGGGAGTCAGTAAAGGCCTTTCTGATGATATAGCTCCTGAGCAGAGACAAAAAAAAACGTGATAAAATGACTATTGAAATCTACCATTAACTTCCAGATTTTCCCCTAACCGATTACTTCAGCACTGGCACCAAAAGGGTTCTGGTGGAGTACTGTTTTTCCTCTCTCTCCTCCTTCGATCCTTCTCCATCTCTTTTACCAGAAACAGAGCTATATCTGAAAAATTAAATAACTATGAGTAAAGCAGGAGGTTTAAGAGAGACGAGAAACAAGACTATTAGATAACTGAGCTATAAATAGTCTGAAACTAGATAGGTGTTTCTTTAAGGTTAGTGAATTTTAAAATTAAGAATGAACCAAGCATTTTAAATAAAGACTTATCCATCTCTTCAGAGGCATTCATAATGTAAATTTATCAAGGTAGTTATGATATAAGGACCTAAAAAGTGGTTCAGCATCATAGTATTAAATATTTAATGAATATTGCTATATTTTAACTTAGACATTAAACTATAAATATATAGTTTCATGCTCTCATAGATTAGTAAGCCCATAACTAAATAGAACTAACATTTTAAACTTTATAGAGTTTTTTCTCATTTACTTCTCATATGAGGTAGGGCAAGTATTACCCTCATTTTTAAATAAGGAGACAGGTTTATAGAGATTTAATTGCCTTATCCCAAGTCACATAGCTTACAGGTGCCTGAGATCCAAACGTAGGTCTTCTGGTTTTAAATCCTGGGCATTCACTTATGCTATACAGTTGCATAACATGCCCATTTAATCTTCAGAAGACCAAGTAGCCCTTGTAATATATTACTTTCACAGATAGTCAACATTTTATTATCTTTACATTAATCTAAAATATTTTATGAAATGAGTAGTAGTGAAAAAAGACCTATTAAATGAGTTTATCAATTTTCATATCAAGGCAGAATCTCCAACTAAAAAAGGTAGTCAGCCATATTCATCATTGCTTTTCTTATGTCCCACATTATTATCGGTGAATCCATTAATAATCGTGTTTCCAGCAGTGTTCCACCCCAATTTCCCTGATGATTATGCTTATAGTTTAAGTCCTCACCTGAGGGTATGCTTATTGATTTTGGAGAGAGAGGAAGGGTGAGAGAGAAGGAGAAGGAAACAGTGTGAGAGAGAAACATCAATTGACTGCTTCCCGTGTGTGCCCCAAGTGGGGAGTGAACTCACAACCTAGGTATGGGCCATGACCTGGGATTGAACCCACGACCTTTGGTGCACGGGGTAGCGCTCCAACCAACTGAGCCCCCTGGCCAGGGCTATGCTCATAGATTTTGAGCTGTAATATATATATTTTTTTAATTTTTAAATCAAAAATAATATAAGAGCTATTGTAACATTAGATTATAGAAAATACCTCTGCCACAATCCAGTAGAATAGACCAAAGTGCTTTTCCACTTCCTTGCAGATTGGAAGGTGTGATACAGAACTGCAGGGCCCTGTATTTGCTGCAGTGAGGTGATTTGTTATTGCTGCCCATGCCCATCTGCCTTCTGGCCTCATTCAGTGTGAACAGAGAAGACTTTGTCTCTAGAGAGAAGACCCTTTCAGTTTGTTCTGTGGCCTTTCCCAGGAATTCCCACTCTCTTGTTCACAGATAAACATCATAGCTTATAAGAACTGATCTTTTTAAGACTGTATTTGTTTTTCAACATCAGTCCAGTTTACAGGTGACTCAGGAGAAGGCAGATCACGAATAAAGAGAAAGGACAGTCATGGTTCCTTTTCCCTGTCCTATGACAATTATAACAGTTATGACACTACGTTAAAATCATTGATCTACACCGAAGTGCCAGAAAACTGTAGTGCCTTATTACAGACTGTAAAAGAAGCTCTCTGTTTTTTTGTTTGTTTTTGATTTTAGAACAGTTCTTTTCAAAAGTACTTACAGAAGCTTGGGTGTGAGAAGAAACCAAGGTGAAATGTTGATTTCAGCAAACCAGAATGGTTCCCTGCCTTGGTCATTAAACGATACTAATAGTGCACAGTGAAATCCTATAATTTATTCCTCAAATGATGCTGATAACATAAGTACCCTGACTAATCATAATTATGCTGTAGTGCTTGAGCTGTAAACAAAAAGGAAATGAAGCATTTAACTATATGCCATTAAGTAATAGATTGATCTTGTCTGGGTCTCTGTATTATTTGCTAGGGATTGAAAACCTGCCAGAATCAAAATAGGAGCCACTATGGGTGGCTAATTTTGTGTCTTAGTTTTCAAAGCTATAATAGTAATTCCTCAAAGTGGAATTCTCTCCTCTTCCTCAAGAGCCTTATTTCTAAGTATTAATTAATTAGAACTTAATAGTTTATATAATGACTATAAATTTAATTTGTTAGTAGGGGTCACTGCTTTCATATATTATAAATATATTTTCAGATTTGAAAAACCATCTTCAGATTGGTAACAAAAGAATAGCACTACCAATTTATAAAGACATAATGTTAAGCTCTGATCAACGTGGCTCGGTTGAAGGTTGTCCCACAATGTAAAAGGTCATTGGGGAATTGGTTCAATTCCCCATCAGGGTGCGTGCCTAGGTTGCAGGCCAGGTCCCTGGTTGGGGCATGTGTAAAAGGCAACTGATTGATGTTTCTCTCATAAACTGATGTTTCTCTCCCTCCCTTTCTTTCTACCTTCCCCTCCCTCTAACAATAAATAAAAAAAACTTTTTAAAGGCAATATTAAGTAATTATGCAAATGAATGGCAGAAAGGGATTGAAATTTCTGTGTTTAACCATATTCTTATAGTAATTTTACAAGTATTTATGTGTTCCCAATGTTTTGCTGTCCCACTAGACTACTTTTGCCTTCAAATACCTGTTCAACTGACTTAAAATTACCCCAATAATAACCTACTTTGTAAATATTCAGAATATGAAAAGAGAAGAAAATTTGGATGAAAAAAGAGAACAGGTTAACAAACAACAATTAGGTATAAATTACTGTGTGTTACAAAATACACCTTTATTCTGTCTGAAACCTTTAACCTTCATTGATGTGTTAATTCCATTCAGCAACTATTTTCAGATTTGCTCAGTGCTGTGCTGGGGCTTGACAGTTATAATGTGATGCCTCCAAAGAACTTAGAATTAGTTGAGGTGGCACTAGTACGAAACAAGTTACCAGAGCCATCCAGAGAAGAGGATGTCCATGGTATGGATTGAAGACTTGGTGGAAGCAGTCATACCTGCGACAAGCCTTAAACAGTAGACAAGCTTCAGATAAGAGAGGAGAGACTTTAAGAAGTTGGGCCATGATGATCAGTATGCAGAACTAGTCATGAACCCGCTGTCTGTCCGGTCTAACTAGGATATTAAACTGGCTGATGGAGGCTTTGCACTGAGGAATGGGTATTACCAGAGAGATGAGCTGGGGAGGTGAGGGGTCAGTTTGGAGACTGCACTGTGAATGGCACAAGCAAGGTCTTAGAGCTGTTCTTGTGGGTAGTGAGAACTTCGGAAGTCTTAGTTTTTGAAAGTTAAGATTTAGATGATACTCTCAGCAGTGAATAAAATGGATGAAGGAGGTAGCCAAGAAAAGCCAAAAGGATATTTGTTGGAAACACATTAAGTAACCCAGTTTTGAAATTTTTGACCAGTGGTAGTAGTAGGAATCAAGAGGAAAAATACAAAAGATCCTGAAAAAAGAGAAAGCACTTGGTGATTGGCTAGCCATAGATAATAAAGACTGGTGCTCAAGTTTGTGTTGAGCTTTAAAACAATCTAAAGTCTATTAAATGCTAGTGTGCCAGGAACGTATTGTGTTTTGCGATATATGATGCACTCCTGTGTATAATGCACACCCATGTTTTGTGGACATTATACAAGGCATTATTAAACCCATTATACCCATGACACGTAATCATTACACCCATGCATAACACACATCCTTATTTTTCCTTCAAAATTTTTGGCAAAAAACTGTGCACTATACATGGCAAAAAACATAAATTCTGGAAAAGGCATTAATTAAAGGACTCTGTAGGCTGTAAGTTTATGCATTTTATCAAAGTTTATGTGTTTTATCTAGGCCATATGGGAAAATTCTTGTGCTCAGATTGAAAACACAAGGCTTTTCCAAAATACAGTCTCTATTTTTAAAATCGAGTGGTGGGCAGACATGGATGTCTTAGACATAGAATATCTGATCAGAAAAAGTGTCACTCACTACCTTGAAATAGTTATCAAAGTGCTGCTTTTTTTAACTTGAAAGATAAAACCTTATGAAACATGAAAGAAAACCGCTGAGAGTTATAGAGCTAGTGTATCTAGTGTGGAAATCAGAAAGAATTTGTGAAATTTTATGTGATCAAGTGTGTTTTGTTTAACCACTGCTTCATTTCAGGGCTATAGACCTCTCTGCATGTGCTTTACTGAAAAGAATGAAATTGATTCTTATAAAAAGTAGTTTTTAGCTAATGAGAACAAGGTGAACTTCTGCAGGTTATATAATCTAGTTATATAACTTTAACAGGACACTTGCATGCCATTAAATGAAGCTTACATACCCTGAGTAAGTAAACAAATGTATTTTCCCACCTGTGTTACTTTATCTCAATGTAAACTGAGAAAGCTAATCTTTTACATTTTTTCACATGATTGCCTCTCTCCTTGTGAGTGACTGTGGTTGTTCTTTTGTCTTTCTTAACCTCAAATCACTTATGAATCAGCCTTTAAATATTAGGTTGAATAATTTCAGAACTCATTGCCAAAAATATGCCTAGAGACCAGGTTGCTTACTTCAAGGCTCTAAATCACCCTGATCCGTCTACAGGCAGGTCACCAACCCTCATTTTCACCGAGAAACTGCTGTTAAGTCTGGTCCAACCCACCATACCCCTTTCTAAGGAGACAACTTATGCAGCAATTAGGTTCTAAAGTCATCATGTACAGTCAAACCCTCGAAAAGTCCCTTAAATCACCTACAGAATACAGCACACATACTCTGTGTATACTCCTAAGTCTAACCCAACCTGATTTTTTTTTTTTTTTTGCTAGCATCGTTCTTCAGAGAACAGCAAGTTAAGTAAGTCATTTGTGTATGGAAACTTGCTTTATGAAAAAGAAAAAAAAAGCTTTTGTTTTCCTTGAGAGTAGTTGAATTTGTGTTAGTTAAATGTGCATTCCATGACTCCACCCTTCCAAACATTTCTTATCCATCTTTTCATCCCCAATTCTTCAGCATCTTCACTGGTCTTCCTTGAAGCCCTGCACTCCCTTTCATTCCCCTCAGATGGAGGCTGCTCCTTTTCTCATCGCCTGCACACTGCATGAGCAATGGTAGACAGGACTGGCTTCCTCATAGCCACCTTGTACTGCTGCTAAGCCGTTACTTGCTCTTTCTGAAAATTGCCTCTTTGAGGTTCAAGCGCAGCCTCACTGCTCTCATCTACTGACTTCATTCTAGTCATTCTTCATTCATTGAAGACTTGAATATCTGGCTCACTGTTATCTTCTCTGCTGCCAAGTTTTGCCCTTATCTTGCTTAACTTTAGCATCCGTGTGAATTACCCGTCAAATTCTCTGCCCTCTTAGTTCCTTGACCTCCTCATCGCCAGTGATGTTTTTCTCTACTCCATTTCAGCCAGCAACTAGCATGGCCGTCGTAGATTATCCTGGACCTACACCACTGTGCAATATTAAATTCAATAGCTTATTATCTGACTACTCTGAAGTCCTAAACTTCCAACTACGTCTAATTCTTAGACTTCAAAGGAAACTCCAGTTCTCTTTTCTGTCAACCATCACTCATCTCCACTTCTGTATAGCTTGGACTTCATCATTTCAGTGTTCATTTTTGAGTTTGTCGTCTGCTACTTGCTCATCTGTCCTCTGTACCCAGACTTCTGCCTCACCACTCCAGTGAGACCCCTCTCTCGTGGGAACCAGCAGCCAGCCACCTGTTGCTATTACTACTTAAATGTTTTGTTATAAGAATTTTACTTTGAACTGTTTCTTTTAAGAACTCTACAATTCACCCTGGCTGGTGTGACTCAGTTGGAGCATCATCCTGTACACCAAAAGGTTGTGGGTTCAATTCCTGGTCAGGGCATATACCTAAGTTATGGGTTTGATCCCAGGTTGAGGCGCGTATGGGGAAAAAAAACAATCAGTGTTTCTTTCTCACATTGATTTTCTCTCTCTCCCTTCCTCTCTCTCCAAAATCAATAAACATTTTTTAAAAAGAATTCTACAATTCTTCCATTTTATTGTGACTAGTCTAAGCCTCTACTAAGTAAAATTTAGGGGGTATTACTAAAAACTTGTAAAAGTTGATTATTATGAGCTAATTATTATTTAACATGTTATGTTTTTCTTTTTTCAACTTTCCTACTAAGTTGTTCTATTTATAAAACAAGGCTAATGAGATCATTCTGCACTATTTAGGTTTAATTTATAATATGGTGTAATTGTGCACAGAAAATGTTACATACATAACTTATTAATGAGTCTCTATAGTAATCATTTTAAAATCAATTTTAATTCTTGTTTTGCAGTTGAAGCTTTATATCAAACTACATACCCAGAATATCTTCAGTACATTTATTTGGTGGCACCAGTATCTCTTATGATGTTAAACCCTATAGGGTTCATTTTCTGTGAAATCCAGAAGTGGAAAGACAGTCAAAATGCTTCTCAAAACAAAGTAAAAATTGTGGGCCTTGGATTTCTGCGAGTATTACAGAACCCAATAGTATTTATGGTCTTCATTGGCATAGCCTTCAATTTTATTCTTGACCAAAAGGTGCCTGAGTATATGGAAAATTTTCTTGATGGACTTGCAAATTCTTTTTCCGGAGCAGCTTTATTTTATCTTGGTCTTACAATGGTAGGAAAAATTAAGAAACTGAAGAAGTCAGCATTTGTTGTTCTAATTCTTCTCATCACAGCTAAACTGTAAGTTTCACTTATTTAACTTGGGGATTGTATTTTATGAAAGTCTTATTTAGCCAGCTCATTGGAATGTCTGTAACTATTTTCTCTTTAAATAGTTTGATGATGATAATTCCTCCTGACTACACGATTTAAAGGAAAATTCGTGATTTAAAAGAAAATGTGATGTTGTTGTATTGTGGAAAGTAATTTTCTTATCTCATGGAGGTTCTCCATTCTGTTTTATTGTTAGAGGATGAAGACTATTGATTTTCCTTCAGCTTTTATATAATTTCACTTGATATCTCCTAATGTCCAAGTGCAATAATATTTTTTAAGGAATTTTGCAGGATTTCTGAGTCTTCTAAATCTGTTAAAATCCTCAAGTCCAAAGCATCTCAGTCATGAAAAGAATAATAATTTTTAAAACAAACTCTTTTTCCAATGCATATAATCATGAATTTGGGGAAAATCTTCTGTAATACTGAAGGCAGTTGAAATTTCTAAATAGAAGTAAGTTAATGTGAATGATTATTATCAACCATCTGATCCTAGCCTGTCAAAGAGTTATCAGCCCCTCAGTTACCAATTCTTCAGCTTACTCAGCTCCTTAGCCATGGAGTTCTACTTCATGGTGCAAGTGACATCAATTTTACTGCCAGATTATCCCAGGGTACTCGGGGCATTCTTAACTATTGAGTTCAGCTCTTGTACTGACAGTTAAATTTATGAGACCAGTGCAATATAAAATAGTGTCTCTATTTTCAAAATAATACAAATGAATACAAATTCTATCTATAATTTTCTAATGTAATAGTCTATCAATAATAAGAAGAATATTATATATGATGGTATAATGCTCCTTAGAAATAAAATATTAATTAGTATTGGCACAGTAGTAGATATGGTTCTAACAGTAATAATATTATCAGCTTATAAGTAGAATTTAAATATTCTCACCTTAAAAAATGGTTTAAATCCTCACCTGAGGATATATTTATTAATTTTAGAGAGAGAGGAAGGGAGAGAGAGAAAAAGAAACATTGATGCGAGAGAGAAGCATCAATTGGTTGCCTCCCGGATGCATCCCAAGTGGGGACTGAACCTGCAACCTAGGTGTATGTGCCCTGACCGGAGATCAAACCTGCAACCTTTTGGTGTACGGGATGATGCTCCAGCCAACTGAGCCACCTGGCCAGGGCTAAATATTCTCATCTTTTAGCACCTTTTTTCTGGGTCTTCGATCCCTATTTAATATTTTCATCTATTTTTTAAATTTTATTTATTTAATTTTAGAAAGAGGGGAAAGGAGGGAGAAAGCAAGGGAGAGAAACATCCATGTGCAAGAGAAACACTGACTGGTTGCCTCTTGCATACCCATCATAGGGGACCTGGCTCACAACCCAGGCATGTGCCCTGGCCGGGAATTGAACTGGCAACTTTTCCATTGGTGGGAGGATGCCCAAGCCACTGAGCCACACCAGTCAGGACTTACCTACTTTTTTAATTTAGAAAGTGCACAGAAGAGACGTTGATCCTAGATCACCTCTCTAAGCGCGGCTGTAAGAATATCACCAGCCTTGGTCTTGTTGTTTTCAGCTCTGCTAGCTCAGCTACTATTGCTCATGCTCTTTCTGTGGAATCCTGAGGATTTGTTTAATAATTGACTCTTCACCATGTCCAGATGTCACCAATTTTCTGCTCTATTTCAGTTGTTTCTGTTTCTTTGCTAAACCTTTGTCTTTCCAAAGAGGAAGAGCTAATTGTAAGATACCCACTTTTCTACTGTTTTTGAAAAGCTAATTGAGCAGCATTATCATTACCTGAGCCACTTAAACCCCTGATCATGATTTTTTTTTAAAAAAAGCTTTGTTTTTCAAAAAGGAGTTTAGTAATTTTCTTTTTAAAAGTTTACTGATTGTTAATCTTTTTTCTTTTAAAATTTCAATGAATAGAGGAAACAAGAAACATCAGCTATTATTACAACTTTTACAAGCTTTTTGCAAGAAAATTATTTGTAGAACAAAAGTCTGATTTTCTTCCTAATTATTAACGTTTGAAGTATTTTTAGAATACTGTTACACTTTAAATGGCTCTAAGTTGAATTCTTGACTCTTTCAATGAAATGTCCACAAGTAGGCGTACAGAGAATGTGTGCATGCAAATAGATACACACACCTTCTAGGAAAAAGAACACTAACCTAATGCCAAGTTCACAAGAGCCATTTACCACTTGGGGACCAGCGTGCTTGGATATCAAGTTATGATGCATTTCTTGTTTCTTCAGCCTGGTGTTGCCACTTCTGTGCAGAGAAATGGTGGAGGTCTTGGACAAGGGTGACAGTGTAGTGAACCATACAAGTTTATCAAATTATGCGTTTTTGTATGGTGTCTTTCCTGTCGCACCAGGAGTGGCCATCTTTGCAACACAGTTCAACATGGAAGTAGAGATTGTACGTATATGCCACGTTCTAAGTTTGATTGCTTGTGTGGTTAGTAGAGAGTGAATTTTCAAAAAACAGAAGTCAGCGTTTTTTATGAGAACTTGATATCTATAAGTTACTTCATGGTATATAAGGAGGTATCCTGTGACATCATGTAACAAGTTTTTAACCTGGGGTCTACATTCAGCCAGTACGTTTTTCATTAGTCTTTTTTAGTTTCAAGTATCTTATTTCTGTACTTACACTTAGGCCTAAAGGTTATTTGTGGAAGGGTAACTTTTGAAATTTCGAGGGAAAAAGATTCTATTTCACTCATTGATAATTCAGCCTCCAAATGGAAAACACCACATAATCAACTGTGCAAATAGCTAAAATCAATTAAAACCGAGTTGTTATCAGTGTCTAAGCATATTGTACATGTTCTCTACAGCAGTAGAGTAAATGTTTTCGAAGTATAATGTGAAAGTACTAAATTGTTTAACAAAGGTCACTTACATTTTGGTCTGTAAAATGTTTGCATAGTAATTTTATGCTTTTTTAACCTTGCTTTTATTGCCCTGTATTTTATGAAATAGTATGAAAGGAAACTGGTTATCAGTTTAATTAGATCACTAATATGGTTTACTTCTTAGAACCTAGAAGATAACCATCAGCCATGGATGTCTGGTGTTCATTACATGAAAGTATAAACTGTGCATAGATTGGAAAAGGAGCCAAGGGGACTTAATAGTGTTTTCTTTTAAAAAGAGCGCTCAGAAAGGGGGAATACGGTATCAGATGACATGCTGGATTCTGTGATGTCTTTTTACTGACTCTGGCTTTTATTTTAGAATGCCTTAGTGTGCTGTGGCCATTTAAAGTTTACGGTAATTGTGTAAGTGTGACTTGACCCTTTCCTCAATTTGATTTTATTTTTGCAGATAACCTCAGGGATGGTAATAAGCACCTTCGTGTCTGCACCAATCATGTATGTTTCTGCCTGGTTACTGACCTTTCCCTCAATGGACCCTAAGCCTTTGGCTTATGCCATCCAGAATGTTAGTTTCGATATAAGTATTATCAGCCTGGTCTCCTTGGTAAGTATGTTTCAGTGTAAAAATGAATGAAAACTACAGAATGAGTTTGCAGAGAAGTTGGTAACAGAAATTTAGGAATTTAAAAATCTCATTTTGTAGGCAGTAGAGAACACTAAAGCCTACCTATAAAACATAATATCAGTCTTAAGAGACTTGTCTTTCAAACTGGGAGTTAGAATTGTATAGCAGACAAGGCATGAAATTTAGTCAGACCCAAACTTGACTTTGGCTTTATCACAAACTAGCTGTGTGTCTCTGTGGAGTTACCTTGACTTCTCTAAGCTTCAGTTTTCTCAGCTATAAAGTAGAGATAATAATTTTACCTATTTCTTTGGTTGCTTTAAGGATCATATGAGACAGTATGTGTGGAAAGCATTCTGTCCGTGGTGAATCACTATACAAATACTGGCTGTCTCAGCATCATGGGGTTGAGGGAATTTCGGGATCACATCCATTCACCCATTTAATGTTAATGAAACTTTTTTAATATATCTTGCTCAAGTTAAATACTTACACATTTGACATCTAGAGTATTTTATAAGTTGACTATTGAATTCAAGCAGTATTTTGTTGAAAAAAGACAACTTTTACTGTTAGAGGGAAGGAAGTGGGGTTGAATAGGTATATTGGTAACAAATGTGTAATAAATGTAATTTTTAGGAAATTTCACTTCTGTTACATATTCTTAACAATCTATGCCCATTGGTAGGAGGGCAGTTTGGGGAGAGAGACAATATAAAGTTTTGATGGACAATGAGGGGAGCAGAAAGAAGGAAATTAACCGGCATACTTGGCTGGCCACTGTATAGGTAGAATAGAAACCCAATCCTTTTCACTATAAGGAATGCAAGAAAATCTTAAGGTAGGCAATATGTATTGTTTGAAGTAAAACAGCCTGAAATTTAGATACCACGTGAGGCAATGGAATAAAAAAGGGAGAGTGTAGCCCTGACTGATGTGGCTAAGTTGTTCGGGCATCATCATGCAAAGCGAAAGGTCGCTGGTTCAATTCCTGGTCAAAGCACACGCGTGGGTTGCAGGTTGTCCCCGGTTGGGGTGTGTACAAGAGGCAACTGATCAATGTTTCTCTCTCACATCAATGTTTCTCTCCCTCTCTTTCTCCCTCCCTTCCCCTCTCTCTAAAAATAAATAAACTCTTTTTAAAAACACGGGAGAACTTGGTGCATTGTAGCTGCATCTCCCACTAAAGCTCTCTCCCTGAATAGTTGGCTATGAACCTCTGTCCCATCCCAGCCACCGAAGGTAGGGGAAGGTAGAACGTGGCCCTGGTCAAGGTTCTCAAAGACCCTGTCGTTTTTGGACAGTTGATTTATGATAGGACCTCTCCATGCTTTTTATTTTACCTTGGATATAGTAATTTACCTTGATACCATTTAGGGAACTAGACAGATTAAAGTAAATATAATGTTGGAATTTTTTTTCTGAACCAGGATAAAGTGGATTCTTTAAAGAGGCTAATCAATGAATTCAATAAGTAATTAAAGTATAAAGATTATAAAGATTAAGAAACTTGAATAACTTTTGAACCTTTTGTCTTTAAGATCTGGTCTCTGGCTATTCTTCTTCTGAGTAAAAAATATAAACAGCTTCCTCATATGCTCACAACTAATTTACTCATTGCTCAGGTTAGTAAACCTATCGATATTTAGAACTATGGCTTTCTCATCTCCACCATTACAGAGAAGAAAATTACTTATAGTCAAAAATATTTTTTTACCAAATGCAATCAATTATAATTTGATTACAGTTAATTTATGCCTAATTTACTAAAATATTGTAATGGGTCTTAAACTGTATAAAGTTGGGGTTCATAATGCATTTGATGATAATTTTACATTTTTAATGGAAATAATTGTGTCATTAAAAATTGAATCCTCCCAGTCTCATTTTTCTAGTTAAGTTTTTGCATGTCTCAAATTATAATGGAAAGGTTAGCATTTTCTGTGTAAACCATTATTAAATATAAAATTAATATTTAGAATGTTCTCATCTGTTTTAATTAAATATGTACATTGTTAAAGAATCTGTATAAGAAAGGTTTTTTACCATAAAACTTGAAGTTTTAGTGTAACTAGAATGCTATAGTTGATAATTAGTCAGCAGTAATTTAAACTGAATAATTATATTTACTATGAATAAAACATGAGTATGACTTTGCATTTTTCTCTTTTTTTTTCTTCAGTCTATTGTCTGTGCTGGAATGATAATATGGAATTTTGTCAAAGAAAAAAATTTTATTGGGCAAATTCTGGTGTTTGTTCTGTTGTACAGCTCCCTCTATAGCACCTACCTGTGGGCAGGTAAGTTGGATCATGAGTGGACATGTAGGTCTGTGCTCTCTCTATCACT
>PVKM010007597.1:0-41087 GCA_004027735.1 Carollia perspicillata | reverse complement strand
CATGCTGTCTCTAAAATATATCAGGCTGTTGGAACAAAAGGGTCACAAATTTGACTAAATAGCACCATAAATGGAAGTTAAAAAAAAAAAAAGAAAGAAAAGAAAAGCTTCTCCAGTGTCAGGATGCTGCTAGAGTAATTGTGAAGTCTAGTAGAGGAGTAGGATTGGACAGACAAAGTACAAATGGTCTTTTATAGTGTGAAACTATAATATCATATTACTGTAATGGTGGGTACATAACATTATGCATCTTCAAAATGTGTAGAACTTTATGGCAAAGAAATAAACCTTAATATACAACAATTCAAATGACCATTTAGGAGGTAGGGACATCTCAAAATGGAACCCAGAATGCAAAAACAGATGTATTGTATTTATAATTGTATTACAGAGGTATAAAACAATTTAACTGAAGAGAAAATATGTGATAACCTAAGTAATTTTGAAAAAGAGTGAAGTATATAAGTCTAAAGGCAAAAGAAACTGTACCCGGAAATATATTTGAGCTGATAAAGTTGTTTTCCATAGGGAACAGAAGAACAATTCTGAAACCAATATACATATATACTGGAAAGCAAGCAAATAGATGGCAGATAATTGGAGGCAGCTTTCTCACTGCTGGAGTGGGAGCTCTCAGGTATGCAAGGACAGAGTCTAGTATGATACATGTGGTAACGAATTAAAGTTTGAGACACTTCTATGAACTCATTTTTAGCAATATAGATGCAAATGATTACATGTATAAGTATGTATAGGTAAATATACACACACAGATTATATACATAAATATAATTTCTTGCTCTGTTAGCTGAAAGGGCCTAGAAGTAATGACACCTTTATAACAAGAACTACCTAGATCCTTATTTTATTCCATGCTCTAATAAAGGGGGCAAACCCTCCTTAGCAAAATGGCTGATTCTAAGACTGGGGCAACAAACTCACTAGATGATCATCGAGTATCTTGTGCAGAAAGTCAGGAAGCACAAAAACAAACAAATAGATAACAAACAAACAACAACATGAAATTCCACAATGAGGGAGATATACAAAAAAACTCACAGAGACTAACTGGAAGAGTTCCTTATGGCCAAAACTGGAACAATTTAAGCAACCGAATAAAGTAGTCTTGTGTTCTAACCCAAAGTAGAAAATAAATATCCTTGAGTTGCTGTTACCAAACCAAAGTTTATGTGCCCAATGGTTCAAGAGGCCAAAACTCAAAATGTCAGAGTTGGGGGTAAGACAACATTGCTTGTTTGAGAAGGCACCAACTGAAAAGATGGGGCGCCTACCAGTGTCTCAAATCCATCTTGCTCATTGCACTAGGTTAAACATTTTCAAAGGGCTAGAGGGGCAGGCAGGCACAAGTGCTGGTGGGACAAGTTTTAATTAGAGAACCTTGAAACTTGGCAATTTTTGGTAAAGGGACATCAAGATCACATCTTCTTGGACAACAGGCCCTTGGCTTTTGAAAGGGTTCCGGTGTTCAGATAGGGTTATGCCCTTGACCTTCAGGGGGCTGTGTGTGTGAGCACAGTGGTTGGGGGAAGAAACTTTGGTTCCAGGTGCAGCTGGAGGTCAAAGGTACTTTTTCTGCCCATGCGTTGACTGCATGACTTGTGGTTTTGTCTGTTGTCTCTGAAAAACAACTCCATACTATTTAAAACAGGATAGGACCATTTGGAGCTTGTTGGGCAGTTACATCTTTACTGATGAAAATGAATGAATAAAAAAGTAGATAGGAGAATAGACAAATCTCTGGGGCAGAAGAATGCTAATAATTTATACAGATACTCTCAAGACACAAGAATCATAACCCTTGAAATGAACTGAGGAAGATGGCACTTTATTTCTTTCTAAGACCCATAGCTCCAGTTTAATAATGAGAAAAGACATCAAACCAGCTTCAGTAGAAAAGCATTCTACAAAATACCTGAACAGTGTTCTTCAAAACTGTTCAAGTTATCAAAAACAAGGGAGTCCGAGAAGCTGTCACAGACAAGGGAGCCTACAGAGACATGACAACTAAGTGTGATGTGTACTGATTACGGGATACTAGATAAGGAAAATGACATTAGGTAAAAACGAAGGAAATCCAAATAAAACATGAGATCTAGTTAATGGTAATGTATTATTATTGCCTCATTAGCTGTAATAAATATCAAACTAATGCGAGCTATTAACAGGAAAAACTGAGCAGCGCATTTAGGAACTCTCTGAACTATCTTCTTAATATTTCAGTAAATCTAAAACTATTCTAAAAAATAAGGTCTATTAATGAATTTTGAAAAGACAGCATAAAAATCTTATTTGTGCAAGATATATACTCTTACTTATAGAGTAAGACAGCATGGATAAATTTTAAAAATAAAGCAAGAGAGGGGATTAATACTGAAACTAATTGGGGTGATCTTGGTAGGCTTCACTGAAAAGCTAACATTTGAATAAAGGCCTAAAGAAGGAAGGAAAACCTATCCTTGCTGTAAATAATAAGGATGGATATCTGATGGAAACATGTTTCCGGGAGAGAAAACATTGGGTGAGAATTCCTAAAAGTGGGAGAATACTTGACATGCTCAAAGAGAAACGAGAGGAGCAGTTATGGCTCCCGTGGGTAAGGGAGGTAGTAGACTCGAGGTCAAAGGTCACAGAAAATCATATATGTGTATGTAAGGAGGGGGAGGGGAGAGAAAGAGGAAAGAGAGAGAGATTTAGCTCATACTGTTGCTGGTGAAAATGGGTTTTTGCAGTGTCGTGAAAAGGAATTTCAAAGAGCACGTGCATAGGAGACGCTTAAACATAGTGGCAAGATGTATTGGCGTGAATGGAAATAATATGCCCTCGGGGGAATAGAGGGCAGGCATGATCTAGCATCAAATGCTCTGAGGTCCTTGATAATCCTCCATCTTTTCTTGGTTTGGGGGAATGGGCAGAATTACTTCACATTATCTAACTTACTTCCTGTTTTTTTTCTGGGCTTGTGCCAAGCCCTCTTCTCAATCAATGCCTTTCCTGGGTCTGTCAGGGTTCTGTGCCCTTATCCAATCTATTATTTCCCCAGACTAGGCTCCACCCCTATATGTCACCATTTTGGCTCCTACTGTTCATGCCCCCAAATTTTGCTGCATCATCTGGTTTATCCCACATGAGCTTACCTGCCCCTGTACTATCATAGCTTCTACTGAGCATGAACCTAGCAAAGGAATTTCTCCTCCTGTTCTTATTCCTCCCTCGATAATACCAGTGAATAACCAGTAAACCATTTTTTCCTGCCAACCTCAGGGATTATACCCCTCAGTAAATGATGTCGCTGCCTCCTGGGGAGATCTTGAATGCTGTGCCTTCCTAGTGAATGAGCGAAGCTTAATGTCCAATTTAGCTCCCTAGTTTGTTAGGTTTAATGTCTCATTCCAGTTGTCCCCTTCCTTTAGTAGTAACTAGTTAACTACCAATGCTAACAATACTGTAAGAGATATATTCCTGAGGAACTATGACACTTGGATATTAGTCCATTTGTGATGTAGAACCATCAGATTCAAGAAACCAGTGTGAGTCATCTAGGTTCAGGGAACTCCTGAGTTCTAGCCTCAGTGGGGAGGAACAGTTTGTTAAAACTTACTGGTGGTGATAATGCCCTCCAGTCAATGATGAGCAGAGTGGGCTCTGGAGAACCTCTGGGATACAGCAGAGATACCAGCCTCAGGCTTAGCAACCACCAGAATGACCAATAGGCTACCAGCATCCAGTAGCAGTTTTGAAGTCTTCTATTTCAAGGGAACAAAAAAAAAAAAACGTTCCTCTCCAGCAAAAAGTCTAAGAATTTTCTCTTGGAATAAGGATGTCCCTAGAAGGCACTTTAATTATCTTGAGGAAAAAGATTTTTAGGATGGAAGAAAGGCATTCTCACTAGAAGGGAGAGGAAGATTTGGTGAATTAACTTCAATGTTAAAATAAGTAAAATATTATTTTTATTCCAAACTAATTCAAACTAAATGATACAGGTTGTATAGTACAGAAGATATTCTAAAGGTACTACAAGTGTGCCAAGTTGGGAAAAGTGTTATTGCAGGAAATGGATGTGTTGATCATTGTGTGACGCACACAGTGCAATGTTTGAAGACATGTGTAAATCTCATTCCAGGGCAAGCTTCCCATTTATATGGAGTCTTTCCACCTGAAACCACACCCCCACCCCCCGCTTGTCTGCTTGTATATTAGAGGATAAGGTAAAGACAGTAAAAATTGGTATAGACCAATAAAAATTGGTATAAAAATGGTGGGTTCCCAATTTGAACTGTTGTCTTTCTATCCTGCTGAATTTCTACCAGGAATCTTCATGGGGCTGAATATTTGGTTTGCAGAATAGTTTATGCTGTACAATTCTTTTATAATAGCAAATGATTTTCCCAGGGATTCCAGAATTAAAGTGATTAGGGAACTAGATTGGGGAATGTCAAATAACATGTATGTGTGTATAGATAAATCACTTCTCTGCTAATTTTTGAAACTAGAAAAATGTATACAATAAGAGCTTTATATAACATTTGTGGAATCAAAAAATTCTAAATTGACCTAAGAGGTATATGTCAGAAATATTTTCCTATTCATTTTTGTGTGTAATTAAAGGGGCCCAAATTCTCTACCTTGAAGCAGCTTTTTTGGGGGAATATTGATTTTAAACTGTTTATTAAGAAACAAAAGGCTCAGAAAGAACCTTTGACTCTCTCCCACTTTCCTGTCCAAGATATTCAGACAGAGAAACCTTTTCCAGGTAGGAAATTTTAGGATATCACCTTAGCTTAATTTGAAAAAATAGTATGATAAACAAGAGGGCCTGTTAATAGGCAGGTATCTATTATCTTCACACCCACTGGGCCCAATGTCACTGAGTCATCCAGGAAGAAATTGCCTGCCACGTGAGCTCTGCTCTTCCTCAACTACCTGTGAACTGCCCTCTCTCACTTCTGAAGTGTAATACCCCATCCCTCCCTTCCTCCTCTGTCCAACAACGTCTTATATATCCAATGTGGCCTCACTGTCTTTGGGATTTTCATGGATGTATCATGTGTATGTGAATTCCCCATGCACATGTTTTAAACTTTGATTTTCTTCTGTTAATCTGTCTCTCTTAATTTGCCTATTAGCCTTGCCAGAAGAATTTGGAAGGTGGGAGAAAAAGCCTTAATATTTTTTTAGCCTCCACATAACTAACAGTGAGGAAGAGAAGATGGGAAAGACAAGGCGGCGAGCTAAAGAAGAGACTAATAAGAAATATTTAACATCTTTAAGGTCAACACAAATAAAAATTATGAAATTGTGTTTCTTTGAAGCAGGTTTGTACTAGGAATTTGTGTCAGAAAGTGTATAATCAAATAACTTCCCCCAAATAAGAAAGACTCTGACTCTCTAAGATTAGATCACTGGTACAAACTCAGAGATGCAGAAGATAAAAGGTTATATTATGAGTTGCAATTAAAGATTAGACAAAAATAACAGTTGGTGATATAAATGTCAACCCTTTAGAAGTAAGATGAAAGATGTCCTTTTTTCAGGGCTGGAAAGAGAGAAACAAGGCACATAACTTGCCCAGGAGTCTCCTTTGTCGATTTGCAACAAGCTGCTTCTTCCAGATTGGCACATCCTTCAGCAGGACATGGGCCTTGGTTAGTGGAGTGTGGAGCAGATTTTGGCATGCATGTCCCCTCTGCTGGGCACTCATGAACATGGACTTGTGCATTACAAAACCAAAAAGTGGATGGGGAGAAAAACACTCCTCCATCTTTGCTAATGGGAGAGATTAGGTGAAAGTCCCATTAACCACCACAGTAGCCTGTGCAGTGGCCATCAGCATTTAAAAAAATAAATATCCAGTAACTGAGGGAAATAAAAAGAAGACTTTTATCTGCAAAGAATGGATGCTAGCCAGGATACACAAGAAAGAGAAAGGGGGATCTTGGCTACCAGTTAACTTTTGTATTTAGTTACCATTACTGGGGTTAAAGACAAATTATACTTTTTGTCCATCTTCTACGTCTCCTAGTTGGGCTCATAATGAAATCAACAGGCACAGATGAACAGGAGAAAATCAAATTTTTAATACATGTGCATTAGGAATTCACATAAGCATGGAAATTCCAAAGACAGTGAAACAAGACTGGGTACATAAGAAATTGTGGACAGAGGAGAGAAGTAGGGTAACCAGATACTAAATTTCAGAAATGAGAATGGGTGACACCAGGTCGCTGAGGAAGAATGAGCACACATGGCAGGGAAATCCTTGCTGGGTGACTCAGAAGCAATGGGATGCAGGGGATATCAGGCTGAAAGGAGCCTGCCTGGGGCCCTCTTCTGTACCACATTTAATTCAGATCGGGCTAAGGTGAACAGCGTAAGACTTCCTTCCTGAAGCAGGCTTCTCTGTCTGATTCACTTAGGCAGGGAAGAAGGGAGGGTCAAGGGCTCCTTCTGAGTGTCATTTCTTAATAACCAACTATCCCAAAAAGCAGCCTCAGGATGGCAAAACTTCTGTCCCTTCACGATTCAGACTGACACTCAAGTTCCTGGGGTCAGAGGTGGTGTGGACTGCTGCTGCTAAGTATACCTTTCAGAGCAATAACCAAGTATTACACTGGATGTCTATAGTTCATGATAAAGATACAGTAGAAAGGACAGGTATTAAAGCTGTATAGATGGGAGAAATGAAATTTCTTCTTGTCCTTACTAGCAAACCTCGTGAGTATTATTTCTTATGTTTAGTTCTTCGGGAAAGTGAGTCTAGAAACTGTTACAGACCAACTACTGGGCTACATTCTCCAGAATGTCCCCAATTAGAAAAATAAGTACTGGCCTCTATTTAATGTTTCTTTGTTTCTTTATTTTCTTAAAAAGAGAAATAGGCTTCAATTGAAGAAAAAATTTCAAGAAATCATAGTAGCAGCAAGAGCCTTTATTTTTAGAGTATATAATATTGGTGGCACCAGAAAATAGAAAAAGAAAAGTGTGTTGAAAAATATAACAGGAGAATACCCGCTATGTGCCAAACATAACATCATCCAATGAAAAACAACAGTGGCAAGATACTGACCCTGCCCTACAGAATGCAGCGATTAGAGCAGTAGACGAAAGTGACATCCATGGATGCACATTCCACATAAAAGGCAGTGTGCTCACTTCTTCAGGTACATACGTGATTCAATCCACAGACCACCCAATGAGAGGTAATCAACCATTTTACAGAGAGGAAATTGCAGATAAAAGAACTATGAATAATTTGTTCAGCAAGCAAGACATGGAGCTGGAATTTAAATCCAGCGTATATGATGATGAAGTTTGCTATTATTATCCTATAAATTTGAGCTTTCTTCCTCATTAACATTCCCATACTTCTATCTCCTTTTATTTGTTTGTTTGTTTGTTTGTTTGTTTGTTTGTTTGTTTGTTTTTAGAGAGAGGAAAATGGAAGGAGAAAGAGAGAGAGAAACATCAATGTGTGGTTGCCTCTGACGTGTCCCCTACTGGGGACCTGGCCCCCAACACAGGCATGTGCCCTGACTGGGAACTGAACCAGCAACTTTTCAGTTTACGGGCCAGGGCTCAATCCACTGAGCCATATCAGCCAGGGCTAACCTTCCCATACTTGAATTTATATCACAACAATTATCAATGAGAATTTTATTATAAGACAATGGCTTTGAACAGAGGTTCCATTCACCAATTAAAAAACTATTATAAAAATATGCAGGATATTACATTTATTATTGTTTCACCTCTATATAGGAAATTGTCAGAATATCACCCCAGTTCAACTATTAAATTTTTAATTTTAAAAGTTAAACAACATTTTAGAGCTAGACAGGGATTTATTTATGAGCTGACATTCCAGCTTTAATTCATATCAATGATTATAGATAATTCAGTGTTTTTATAGGGCAAATCGGAGTGAATTGGTGCTCAAAGAGTAAGTTTATAACATGAAGTTTAACTTTGAAGCTCCTACTTTTTGGGATATACACCTAGGAGAGATTCAAAAGTAATCAGTAGTTATTTGTTTTTACCATATAGCATAGCCTTTAAAATCTCAAGTGCCATATGAGTTTATTTTTTAACTACCTTTCACACTGAACATGCTTTAGAATGGCATTATTTAAAATCCGAGTGCCAGTTCTGTACTTTCTGTTGTGTGAAGAGGGGAAGGCGTGATTGTTCTGGCTTCTAATCAAGAGTGAAGTGTGGGGGAGCATAACAGATGCTGAACGCTCCGTCGTGCAGTCTGAGGTGCTGCAGGAGGACTGAGCCCTGAGATGACTGTCCTGGATAAGCAGGCTGAGCACCATGTGCAAGGCCCATGTCACATGGTATTTTCCCCCATCCTCTCCAGCATCGGAAACCTGAGGCAAAACAGTAGGGGGAAAAGCAATGTCAACTATCTTATGTCCATAGTTACTCCTAATGTTCAGTGACAGTTTGCCTCTACCCTTTCTTTTCTATGCTACTTCCAAGTATTCATTCCTTCAGATTGCATATCACAGTTCGAAAGGACATGCCTTCCTACTTACAAAGAACAAACAGATAGGCGGAAATCCTCTAATGTAGCATTAGGTAGATGTTTCACAAAATATGAACTTATGATAAAGGGAGAAATTTGTTCCCTCTAATGCACTTACACATCTTTTTGAGACAAAGGAGCAAACTTAGACGATCTCAGAGCTTGAATTATTCTCATTATTTAACCTACTAGATTTATGAATGAGAAAACTAAGGTCTACTTAGCAAAAGAGCCTATAGAATCTACTTTTCCAGCTTCCAATATAATTTTCCTGAACAGTTCTAATAGGGCTGTTTTTTGTAGATTCCATGTCCATGTCATTGAAAGCAATGGGGAAAGAAACATTTGTCAGCACAACAGAAAAAAATTACATCCAGTTCTAGAATACTCTCTCCTTAAACAATGCATGGCATACTTGGGATTTTCTTTATGAGATTCTGGTCTTCCTTCATGCTTCATGTTTATCGATGTGTAGCAAAGACTTACATAACACCAGTATGTTTGATTTTAGGTGCCTGCAACTAAGAGAGGGTTTGCGCGAGTAGAGACCTGACAGAATTTTTTATTGTAAAGAAGAAATTCTCAAGTGCCATGGTGCAGCGGCACTGCCTCTCAAAACTCCCTCTACTTTGTTTATTGTTGACTCAAATATCATAAAATGTGTAAGGTAGAAGTAAATTGCATTTTGATGATTTGGGGGTTTTTTTGCAATTTTTAAATTTAGTTATTTTTCCCTTTTATTTTATATTTGCACACATATTACAATCATATCTGAGGTCCAATGAGTCAAATTTTGAAGATAAGCTGTGAAAGAGAAGAGGAGGGTTCTAGGCTTATGCGTCTGGGAAATTTTAAATGGGGTTAGTGATGAAGAATGAAAATATTATGTCCTTCCACTGCAATTGTAGGACAGGGACAGAAAATCACCTGTTTTTACTTATGAATGCATTTTACTGGGTTGGTAAGTCAAATCTTTCTATCCTACTGGTCATTATTTATAGAAAACACCTTTCAAATGCACCACTGGTTCCACCAAGTTTATAGCCATTTGATAAGTAATTGTGCTGAATATTTTCAACAAGTATTGGAATTCCAAAACAACCAGAATAAAAATCTAGTTTTGAAAGCCTGGGAAGCAATTAACTTAGTGGCAACAAAAGTTATTGCCCAGAAAAACACTAATACTGCCAGCATGTAAAATTTGCACGAGCAAAATGTGAAGATACACTATGATAAAATGAAATGGTTCCACTTTCGAATAGTAAACAAGCTGATGTATTGATGGCGTGTCACATCATGCTGAAACTGTTGGATATAGTAAACTGAAAAAGAACAGCTTCTCTCTCCAGGTTGATAAGTCGACAGATTTCACCAATAAATGTCATGCCAATAGCATTTGTAGGATTTGCAAATGGTGTTGAAATTCAAGAACACTTTTCTACTGCAAATGTTGTAGGTAGTTAGGCATGAACAGAGCAAAGATGATAGGTGAGGTAAGGACGGTCACCAGGGCAGAAAGCCCTGGCTGCCTAGCAATGGGCAAAAGTGGGAAAACAAGGACTTTCCCCAGGGGTGACCTTTCATCCCCTGGCATATTCCTAACCGCATGGTTTTAGACTATCTTAGAGGAGGATCAAGGGGCTAGAGAATAGCCATGTGTAACCTCATACGAACCCTTTTGCGACCACTTCCTTAAGGCACTGGACCTTCAGGACAATGAAGTTCTGATCTACATCAAATAATTATAGAAAAAAAGTTGTGAGAGTATTGACCACATAGATAGAGTTTTGGTAAAAGTAGAGGTGGCATTTAGGCCTCAGTTGTGTTTCAACTCCAGGCCCGGAAAAGCAGCAAAGCCAGACAGAACAGTGCCACAGCTGACATTAGGAGCAAATGCAATTACTAAATGACTCCCTTTCCCAGCACTGACCAATCAGTGGAAACCATGACCCTGAAAAGACACACCTGGAAAACTGACAAATATTCTATTGAGATCCTCCCCTGAGATCTCCCCTAAAATTCCTGTCTTTAAAAAACAGATAAAAGCCCTCAAAATACAAAAAGCCAGCATGGGCTTTCTCTGGAGCAAGCCCATGCCTTTCTCTCCCCCTCTTTTCTCAGGTGGTGTGTTTCTACTTTTTTTCTCCTGAGCTTAAGGATCCGGTGATATCTGCAACCAGGGGAAGGGTAGACACTGGCCAGGCCAACCCTTTGAAACTGTTTCCAAGGCCCCCTCTTCTCTGACTTTCCAGTGAGCTAACAAGCAGCTCTGCCTTGGCTCACTTCTGTCACTAGGACTTTTACTTCTGCAGCCCAGTGTGACTCACTTCTTTCTTACAAAGTTTCTAGAGAGCCAAAGCAGAGCACGACCTAGGCTCTCTCCTGTTCCTTCTTCTATCCTAGGCTCTTCCTTTGTTTCACTGCCCCAGCTTTAATAAACATACTCTCAAAATCACCTGAACTCACACTGTGAACTCGTTCTTGGATGAAGTGAAGAACTCACACACTAGCTCAGCCGAAGGCAATCCCACTCCAGGTCTGATCCTTTTCAAGTGACAAAAAGAACTGCATCAAACAAGCACATATAAGATAAAGTTTTGAAACAAAAGATTTGCCTTGAAGGAAGGCTGGCATCGGTAGTGACAGAACCCTTTCAATGGTTGTCTTCAAGGAACCTTTCACCTCTTGTAAATAATGTCACAACACAATGCTTCCTTCACAAGCAGATGCTGCTACCAAAAAAACTTTTAGAAACAAAATGTTTAAAAATTCTAGACTATGGTAAAAATGGCTAATTTTATTAAACAGTGACAATTTATTTGCTTTAAAAACCCTATTTAGAATGCTTTAAAAACCCTGTAAAACCTGGAAAGTTGCTTATACTTTTCCCACTGCATACAGAAATCTGGTGGTTTAGCAGAGGGATACTTAACAGGGCGTTTAAGTTGAAAGTTAAGTTGCAGATGCTGTTGAAGTGTTTTGAAGATGAATGACTACAGGAAAGTGTCTACCTAGCAAACAATCTTTTATAACGTAAACCAGCTAAATAAGTGTCCTTCAGAAAATGTTTTGATTTCAAATGAGGCGTATTAGATTTAAGACAAAACAGAATGTTTTGAAAAGCTCTGTTTGAAAAGGAAATCTTGAAATGGTTCCGTGGCCACTTGGTACTGGGAGTGACAGAAGATAAGTTGTGTTGAAAACCAGGGCAGCCATAGTACAACCCAGGCAGTATCTTCCCCACAACCCCTTCCACCATAAGTTCATAATGGGGTGATGATCCTTTCTTTGAATCTTCTCAGCCTGAGAACTTGACTTGGAGAAAGGAAAAACTTTGCAAACTGCAGTCTGATCATACATTTAAGATGAAATGTACCATCTGTCTGAAAACAAGTTTTCAATTTCTGTGAAAGGAGACTAACTTGCCATTCATAGAAAAGCACTGAACACTGTGTATGAGCAAGTTTCTTTTTTCTTTTCTTTTCTTTTTCTGTTTTTAAATTGAACTGGTTGGGGTGACATTGGTTAATAAAATTATATAGGTTCCAGGTGTACAGTTTTTAAACCATCATCTGTGTATCGCACTGTGCTCACCACCCCAAGTCAAGTCTCCCCCTGGCACCATTTATCTCCCCTTTACCTTCTTGTTCCTTCCCCCTGCCCCCTTTCCCTCTGGCAATCACCATATTGTTGTTTGTGTTTATGAGATTTTAGTCCTTGTTTCTGTTCTTTGCTTAATCTCTTCACCTTTTCCTTCCATCTCCATAACCCCTTTCCCCTCTGACAGCTGTCAATCAGTTCTCTGTATCTATGAGTCTGTTTCTATTTTGTTAGTTTATTTTGTTCATTCAATTCCACATGTAAGTGAAATCACATGGGACTTGTCTTTCTCTGACTGGCTTATTTCACTTAGCGTAGTACTCTTCATGTCCATCCAGGCTGTTGAAACAGGTAAGACATTTTTTATCTGTGGCCAACCAGTGTTTTATTGTGTAAACATACCACAGGTTTTTTGTTCACTCATCTATTCCATGAGAACTTGGGCTGCTTGTAAATCTTGGCTATAAAGAACACTGCAATGAACATAAGCGTGCAAGTTTAGAAGACTAATGTAGGCAGGCACCTTAGCAGTGCTAACAAGAAAGTACATTATTTAATTTTTATTGGACTGTTTCTTGGTAAGCAAATCACAGTACTTTATTATTATGAGTCATTAAGTATTCATTAGCATTACTTAGAAAAGTCATTTGGACTTGCAGTTAATAAATAAGTATGCATTTGTCACCTACTTTTTGCAAGGTTCTCTCCTAAGTACAGTAAATAATGTGACCAATTTGTAAGCTATGTTTCCTGCATCCCCGTAACTTGTAATCTGCAGTGATCACATATAAATTTAACTAACTGCAATAAAAGACAATATGTAAATTGTTGCTCATGGTTAGTACAGAAAACAAGTTCTGTAAGAGTTCAGAAGAGACATAGATAACTCCCAGAAGAGGAAACAAACAAGTCTTAACAAGAGAGGTGGACCTTAAGTTGGGCTTTGGGACATAAGTAAAATAAAAGTAGATAAAGTGAGACCAGAATTACAAACGAAAGGACTGTTTGATCAAAAGGAACCAGACTCTCTTGACAGAAGAGCAAATTTTGCAGAGAAGAATGGGAGAACGGTGAATTAGAGATGGATGGCTGGAATGACAAGGACATTGAACTTTAAATAGTTATCTGTTGCCTAGTACTAAAGACATTTGGGGAGATATTGTTCTGGTACTATGTGAAGAGTGGTTTGGAGAAGCAAGGGATTAAAAGCAGAGAACCAACCAGTTAACAACCTTTGGCAATGGACTGGTTGTGAATTAACAAAAGCCTTCACTAAATATATTGAAAAGGTTAATGGAAAAGAACATTTAATTTTTTTCTTGATTCTATAACTTTTTTCTGGAAGAACCTTATCAAAGTATTCGTGGCGCTTAAAATCCACGTTTGTCTCCCTGAATGCAATTCCGCAAGGCTGAATAAATGAAATGAGCTTCATAAACTTGATACGAACTCATTAACTTCAGTGAAGGTGTGAAAGGCAGCACTCTTACATTTTCCAGCCAAGTGGGATGTCTATAATAAAACACCTATCACTTCAGGGATTTTAAATTAGCAAGCCATCTGGCAGAAAACAAATTAATGAGGACAGCATTACTCATGACGGAGGGCTTGGGTTTGACTCAGTGGACTAGACAGCATTGGGGGTGATCTGATTATTTGCTTCTAAGTTAGTTTCATTTGTTATTAAAATATAATGGCTTTGAGGGTCACATTTTAAAACAGATTTCTATGTTGTAAAACCAAAACTATGCATGCAAAAGTCAATAAGTAATTATGCCTTAGATGCAAACACCATTGATTAGTTTAGATCTAGACAGTACTACTGTGCAGAGGTCTCATCAGATGTTCACGTTCATTATTACCATAAGGCACCTGTTAAGGTCCAGTAGTGCCCTATTAAATTTACTTGACTGCAACATCTTCTTAAGTTGGCTCCCCTGATGGTGCAGGACTGTTGCTATTTGAGAAAAACAAAACAAAAGCTAGTGTTGATGAGAGTCGGAGGGTTTATTCACTGCTGGCAGGTAGAAAGGTGATTGATTTAACTTTCAGAAAAGCGATTTAGCAATATTGTTAAAAACAAAAAAGTGTTCCAAACATTTCATCTATTAGTCTCACACATTTGACCATATAATAATTGTAACAATAAAGTGAAAAAGGAATCCCCATTGTCTCAGAGTGGATCCATAAACCATGCCAACCATGCCATATTCTTGTGCTGCCATAGTGTCAAGCTTATGACAGTTGGGAGGTTTTGAAGGGACACTGGGTTAGGAGTAAAGATGTAGGAGACTAGTTTATATTTGAGCTTCATATTCACAGAATCTGAAATGTGGGCTTTCCATCCACATGGCATAAGTGCAGTCATAGATTTATATTACACACGCACACACACACACACACAATGTCACACTTATTCCATATCACCTGATGGAAATTCTTGCACGTAGACTTACAAGTAATATTTCTATATCTTTTATAACCTCCAAATTTTCTATGATAAATGTGCATCACTTTATAAATAGAAAATCAAGCAATACATGCCATATTAAAAAAAAAACAACATGAGGCGATCAGCAACTCTTAAAGTTGCCCTTCCCAATCAGTTGTAATTTGGGATGTGAAACAGGACAATGTAGGACGGCTGATAACAAGCCTCTTAACACACAAGGCAGACGGACTTTCCCCCAACACTAAAATTCCTTGATGTCTAAGTTACATAATGTAAAGGTATTTTGATTGCTGCTAAACAATTGTACTTTTCTATAATTTGTCCTACTTTGGCTTCCTAGACACCTGAGTTCATTGTTATGTGCAATTTGTTATACCTACAGATCCTTATTTTTCCACGGTGTATCATAATTATTTTACTTTGAGTTCTTCCATAAATATAACCAGAGTGGCAAATTTGGGTACAGGTATTTTATTTGGAAGTCCATTCCAGAAAACTGGAGTGAACAGGCAAAATGTGACATGACGTAGGAAAATGTGACATGAGATGACACGTATAGGCAACAGGGACTCGACCCAGCAAGGTCCTCTGATAAATATATAGGATGCCTCCAGTGTCCACACAGAGGAGGTGAGGGTATTTATGTGTTAGATCTCAAGTCTTCAACTATTAACACTCCTGTACTGCCAGGCAATGCCTGCATATGAGCTAAGTGGGCTTCTGCATCTTCAGTGAAAGTGATGAGACAGAAAAGCAGGAGAATGGGCAGCTCACACTGGAGGAGGGGAGCTGTCAGCATGCACAGATGTGCCTACACCGCTGCAGCTGAAAGTAGGGATGAGGCAAAATGATGTGTATCAGGCCAGCAAGAGCATCTGCTCCAACCCACCCTTACACCACTCAGATCTACTTGTAACTCAGCTGCTCTTCAATGTGGTAACAAACTACATTCTTTTAATAAGACTCAGTAATTATGGTTACTGCTGCATCTTCCTCTGAGACCATAAATAAAGTTTGTTATCTTTGTCCTCTACCTCCCACTGTAGATTGTTCTTACCTTTGTCCAGCACTACAGCTGGTCCAGGTCCTTCTCCAGTCAGATGACGGAGATCTCTCCTTAGTCTTAGACTTGGTTGCCTTTTTCTTACCAATGCTTTGTTGCTGAGAAATGTTCTATTAAGTCTTCATATTTTAGGTGAGCTGATTTAGATCTTTATTCCTGAGAGGTCTGAGCATTAGGCTGTTTTTGTTTTCACCCAGCTGTGGGAAATGCATTTTTCTTTTCACTCTTACCAGGCATGGAAGCTCCAAGAGAAGTGTCAGTAACTCCGAGTTCTGGATACACTCCCTTAACAGTAAGTCTGGCTATTGACAATCAGTTATTTTTTCCCCTCAGCAGCATGGTAGCTATTTTTTTTGTCTGCTAGTCTTCATGGTGATTTGGGACATATGATGACTCAAATGACCATGCAGCTATCTTAGCTTCAGTTTCAGTGAAAATGTGATTGTATCCAGTGGTGCAAGTGTTCCCATCCTGAGAAATAAGGACTTCTGATTTGCCAGAGACTGAAGTTGTAGGGATGGGAAGATGTGCGTCCCAGTGGGTCTCTGGGACTAATGGCAAGAGGCCTAATTCTACACCTACGCCTTCATTCTAGATCCAAGTACTATAACAATCTGCCATCCAACAGTATTACGTCAGTGCTTTGCCACACGTCTTTAAAAAACTGGTAAAATGCTATCTTCCCCACAACTCCTTATCTTTATTTGTACAGTACCACCGTTACTGTTATTTGTGTACCCTAACTGCAACTGGGGGCCCGTGGGTCAGTCCTTGAGCACTGTTGTTTTTAAAGAAGCTCTCCTCCTTTTTGCCTCCTCTTTTTCTCTGATTTTGTATTGTGAACACCCAGTGAAGAGAAGTCACCACCTCTCAGGGGAATGTAGTCTGTGGTGGAGCGAAAGCCAACTGTTGAAATGCTGTCCTATTGCGATGACTTGTTCTGTCGCTTCCCTACTGGAACATTGACTCCTTGCAGACAGGCACCGTGTCTGATTGATATGAGTCACTCTCTGAAGAGTGTTCAACACACACTGGGGACTCCAGAAACAAAAGAGTAAATGAGTTATGCATACACTATTTATCTCATAGCTGTTATAAGAGAATAAAAGAATAAAATTTAAAAATAGTGTTATAAATATTACAATTATCATATCATCATTGCTATTTACTATGACCAACTTGTTTGTTTTATTCAAAAAGAGGGATATGTAAACAACAAGAGCAGCGAAGTTAGGAAGAATGCTCTCCTTTCTGCATACTTGTCTTCTGAAAAAAGACTAATGGCCATCGGTTGCAACAGGAAAAAGACATCAATGCAAGAATACAGCAAGGAAGAGACCATGTGTGTTCTGGGATGGCCAGAACAAACAGCTGTCACTCTTCTGTGTAGACACAGGTAAATACAGGCATATGTTATTATCTCTTTTAGTCTTTGTATACTTTCTGTCCTAGTCTGCTGGTTCCTGTCATCCAATGATGATAACAAATAGGAGGCCTAAATATGTCATCTCCAAAGTTCAACTAAACCCATGTAAACTGATTTCTCTGGATATTTTGAACTATTACAAGATGTATATATTTGCTTTTAACCTGGGATCCTTTTACAGGTGTTTCAGGTTGAGTGGCTTTACTGGGTTTTTAACTATCAGCTTATCCTCAGAGTCATGATTCATCACTTCACATCTTCAGTGTTGTTGGGCCAAATGTAACGGGACAGAATAAAATACTAGTAACCGTCTGCTCCTTTCTAACCACTGGAGTCCTGTTCAGAGGCTTCTGAGTCACCCTTTATAACATTAGCAGATATCTCCAGGTGTACTTGTGGAGGATTGGCTTTAACTATACACTGTTTTTTCGGTAGTACCTAGATCTGGTGATCTACATCATATATTAATCCTCTTTTGTATCCTAGGCTAGTTTAAGAAGGTATAATTATTTTATTTGCATTAATAAAATTTATTATAGTTATGAATTAAACTATCAGATATTTATGTAATAACTAATATGGTATATTATAGTCACAGTTTGTAGGGCTTAGAATAATTAAACAAAATAGAGGGGGTTTTCTGTAATATGGAAACTTCATAGAAAAAAAACAAGAAACCTATCAAATGCATGAAATAATTATAAATAATGATTGATGCTATCAAAGGAGTAAGTAACTGGCTAAAGTAGAAAATAACAGGGACAGAGTGGTGTTGTGAAAGAGCTCTACCTTAGAGCAATTGAGGTGACATTTAAACTGAGAACAAACTAAGGGAAAGGAATGAGCCGTTTGAACGTTCAAGGGGGAAGAATGGATCTGTACACAGTGTCCACAAGAAGACAGAAAGCAATGAAGAGAATGCAGAGGGAAGAGCAGGAAAGCGATCACGCAGGGCACGATTCGTCATGAGTAACTTTAGTCTCGTTATGAGTAAAAGAGGAAGGGTTGTGGAGTTTTAGATGCTCGCATAATTACATCCATATTTAAAGAGGGGCGTGGAAAGAAGAGTGGAAACCAGCTGGGAAGGTGTCATCGTGGTTAAAGAAAGAAAGGAGCACGTGCTGAGCGAGAACGGTGACAGTGACTACAACAGGATCCTGGAGGGCACCGCGGCGAGAAATGAGAGGCTTCCCCGACTGCCTAGAAATTAAAAGGAAATAAAGTTTGACTTGTTATAAGGAAGAATTTTGTCTATATGTGACAAATTATATTCTTGTTCAAAATCATATCCTTCCGAATATTTTGCTTTCCTAGTCCATTCACATCAGTACTGATCATATCACTTGATTGGAGGAACGGAAAGTGGAGGGAAGGGACATACACATGCCACTTCTCAGCAAAAGCCTAATGCGTTAGCTTATGGCTCCACCGCGGCTCCTGCCTGCTGCCAGGAGAACAGTGAGTGCCAAAGAGGAACTCTCTTCTCGTCTGAACCCTGAAATGAAAAAAAGATTGTGAGGCGGAGCCACAGCTGATCTACAAAACATCTGTGTTGTGACTAGGAACTAAGCTACAGAGACCTGAAGCTTGTTTTTAACTCCAATTAGTGACCCACACAATGTGCGGTTTTTCAAAACTCACACTTTAGGTGTTGTGTCCCATTCAGTTTTATCTATAACTTGATATTTTCCCATTCCTATTAGTTACTGAATATATCCAAGAAAGGTTTGGAAGATCAATAGACCTAACCTCTTTTAAATATTTTCCATTATTCAACTTATTAGTATCTGGTTATCTAAATCATCATAATTCCCATCATTCTCTCTTTACTTTGAAACGAGAACATACAGACTATTCGGATTTATATTAGCATAAAGATACATTTAATTGTTCTGGCAACATAAACCACTTAGAAGAATTCACTAGCGCCATGTCACTTTCCATGTCACATAACTGTCACATCTTTTACTCCTCCTCACTCAGTCCTTTTGAAAGGTTCGGAGAACAAGATTAGAAGAGGATCAAAATTCTATCCCAAAATGTGCCATTTTTGCATAACTTATTTTGAGCTGAAAGCAGTCAAGAAGCAGCAGTTGTGGAAAAAGCTCTTTGTCCCTTCCTTGTCTGAGTACAAGCAGAACATACACTTTCCTTCGTGAAGGTGTTTTCCCTCCCTTCGCCCTTACCAGGAGGAGGCAAGCGGCCAAGTTGGCACCATGATGGGTCTGCACAGACAAGCCTTACTAAAGTAACCCTTCTGTCACTTGTTTCCCCACAGACAGGGTGGGGGAAAGGAGGTTTAGGGTTGTTTGTACGGAACATAATACAGTAATTAATAAACACGAAAGCAAACTGTGTTGTGCGTACTCACAACTGTAAACCTACTTTTGCCCCACCCTCCATTTGCCTTTCTACGATTTACAGCCCTCGGAAGACCAAACTCGTTGTTTTTTTTGCCTTGTCACTTCCCAGATTTTTCACCATTTGTTAAGACGGCACTTAAGCCTCAAACTTTACCCCTTGGAGTTACTTATCACTCAGCTCTCCTTAATGTATGTGCTGCATGTGTAAGTAAATTTGGCATTGTTTTCTCTTGTTACTCTTTTGTCATTTTAATTTCCAAACCCCAGACATAGAATCTAAGATGGGAGAAGATTTTTTTACTTGTTTCCTCTTCTATATATTCAAATGTAATAATGTAACATTATTATCAATGGGTTCTACCTCATATGTGACACAATTCTTGTGTAGTCATGACAGAGATATTTCTTGTTATTGTTCAGCATTTCACTTATAGCTGATTAATAAAATCAACAGAAAGAAGTCTGACATATGGAGGGAAATCTGAAGGATGAAAAAATTTTAATCTCTGGTTTTACATTACAGAATGAAGCTTTAGAAGTTGAAAAAGGAAAAAAAATGTTTTATTATTTAAGGAAATAGATGGTAATTTTAAAGTTTACTTGGAGACCATCACAGCAAATTAATGTTTAATATTAACTTATTTAGGTTTGGTTCCACAGTAAGAGGTTAAAAGGCAAGACTTACAGGTAAATTTCTCCTGGTCTGGCTACACAAATAGCTTTTGTTAGATCTATCAGAAAAAAGTCCAGCCATTGTTAATGTAACAAGAACAATTTGAGTGACATTGATGTAACCTGGCAGATGAGGAGAGTGGACTGAAATGCGCATGGGTGAACAATGATGACTTCAATGTTTTAATCAGTGGGGGTGATAGACCACAGCTGAGTGGGCTTGTGTACTGTGTGGCCATCACATTCAAAATGACTGAGCAAATAGAACAATGAATCTGCATCAAATTTTGCTTTACGCTTGAACATTCCTCTAAGGAAACTATTCAGATGATTCAGAAGCTGAAGCTACAAGCAGCTTGTGATGGGCAACTTCAGCACGACAATGCAACCACTCTTGCATCACGTCTCCTGCAGAACTTTCTGGCAATACATCAAATCACCCAGGTGACTCAACTCCACTATAGCCTGGATTTGGTGCCCTGTGACTTCTGGCTTTTCCCAAAACTGAAATCACCTTTGAAAGGGAAGAGATTACAGACTGTTGCTGAAATTTAGGAAAATTGATGGAGCAGCTGATGGCGATTGGGAGAACTGTGTGAGGTTCCAAGGTGCCTACTTTGAAGGGGACTGAGGTGTCATTGTCCTATGGACAATGTTCTTGTATCTTGTATCTTCTTCAATAAATGTCTCCATTTTTCATATTGCATGACTATATATCTCCTGGAAAGACTTCATAGATCTAAAAAAATAATTAATTGCTGTGGAAGTTTTTCTTTAATGTATTTCTTTCAAATTTTTCTTGTATTCTCTTTTTTGATCATCTTAGTTTCTTTCTACTTTCTTTTATCACTAGAGAGCATAAACATTTTCTTTTATTTCCCCAAGATAACAAAGCAAATAGTCTATTTCTATCAATTATAAATTAGGATCAGTTTTTATGCTATCTCTCTGTCACCCCTTTCTAATGTGCAACTAACGGAAAAACTGGGACAGTTTGTGCACTGGGAGGAAGTTGGATATTTAAATCCTCTTTTTTCCATTACTGGCAAATATGGGCATGCTGTGTAACTTCTCTTTGTTCTATTTATTTCCTCTATAAGTAAAGTGTTCTAAAAACAAGATGAAGAGATTTTGTAAGATTACATCTTTTTAGCATCTTAAAGGCACTGGGCTAAAAGTCTTTTTTTTTTAAGTTAATAGACAACCATTTCTTTGGACTGTCTACACATCTTATACATGAGCAATTCCATAAGGTATTTAATTTTTCTCTTCAGAATCCAGTTACAGTAAAAGGTAAGTAAGTATTTAAAAACACCAATATTAAATAAAAGCATTACATTAGAGGGCTATCTATGGTTAGTGTTCTCTCCAATTTAATTTTAAATCAGGAGATGATTGATCTTCATTTCCAAGTTAAAATAAGGACAAAACATTTACCTCTTTGTTTCCAAGTTCCATAATAAGAATTAGAACAGGCTATTAAGGATATTTAGCAGATGTTTAAAAAAATGTAACCTTAATTTCCTGGATTTTAAATCTTTCATTTTAGTACTGACACTACTTTACTATGTCCCAGGGTCATGCCTCTCCAACATCCTTTCTTAGTCACAGTGTGAACTTCCAAAAAATTATTTTCCCTAGTAAAGCTTGAAAACAGGCACCTAAAAGTTGATACAGGAAATTCATCCCCAATGTATTCCTCCCTGGCCCTTGCCCCTTGACACCTGACAAGTATTTAGCAGGTAAAATGTAATTCTCAAACTGGTTCCATAGATTTTTTTTTCTATTTGTGTGTCTTGTGTCTTTGACTAGGGAGGCCCCAGGTCCATGACAGATTCAAGTATCTCCATTCCCATCATTGCCCGCAGGGGATTTTGGTGATTGAAGTTGTAATATTTCCATTCAGATATTTTATAAACTTGTAACAAGTCAGAGTGATGATTTTCATAAGACATGTTTTAATGTCCAATGATATTATTGCAAGGCACAAACAGAATTTCAGAAAAGCTTCTTGAGGTTTTGAAGTGATGTGACTTCATTTTTTCTGAAGATCTACAGAAAATGACCTCCTACTTTGTTTCACTTGTTTTCTAACAATGATTCCTACAGTTTAAAGAATTTCTCACATAGCTTTAAAATGTGACAAAGTCTGCCCTGGACAATGTGGCTCAGTTGTTTGGAGTGTTCTCCTATAAACCAAAAGGTCATGGGTTCGATTTCCGGTCAGGGCAGGTTCCTCAGTTGTGGGTTTGGTCCTTGGTCCTGAGGAGAAGCAACCCATCAATGCTTCTCTTTCACTCCAACGTTTATCTCCCTCTCTTCTTCCCTCCCTGCCCCTCTCTCTAAAATCAATAAGCATGTCCTCTGATGAGGGTAGAAAAATAATTTTAAAAAGTGTGACATAGTATAGTGATCTCCAATAGTCTATGTTCCTCAGCGGGTATAGCAGGGGTTTAAATAATCATAGGTGATTTCCTTCTCTACAACCCTCTCTCTAGCCCCAGCAGTCCCAAGGCATATATAACCTGCAGGTTCAGAGTAATAAAGGTTTTCTCCAGCAGTGTGTTCCTTTCTCCTCCTCCTCCTTCTCCCTTTTTGGTCCTCGGCAAGAATAAATGAAATCTCTTGTTTTATGGCTAATTCTACTAGGTGAAGAAGTTTGATAATTTTGTTGCTTATGATGGCAAATGAAAAGGTGTTATCTAAATAACTACTTATTAAGTTCACTTAATAGCTATAAGATGAAGAAAGATAATAATTATAATTTCTCCCTTTCCAAAGTTGAATTTACATTTGATTTGTATTGATTTCTAAATCCTGTAATTTTGCTTTTAAAAAGGAAAGAATATGAATATCATGAATGCAGCAATCAGCATCTTAAATTTTTCATAGGTTAGTATTAAACTGAATTGAATCTAATATTTCAAATATGACACAGAAATAAATGTAGAATATGATGATTATATCCAAAAACCTATGACAAGAATATGGATGAAAGAGATGTAGTTTTACATAATCCCACATGAAAATGAGTTAGGTTCCCTGGATCACAATTAATGATGTGATGCGTATGGCTAAGAGGCTAACGCGACCTTATGTAGCATTAACAGAAACAGAGCACCCGGAAGAAAGAATGTGATAGTTCAACTATTTCGCTCACTTCGAAGGAATTCTACCTCACTATAAAGACACATTTTTGTCTAATTAATCACAATGAGGAGATGACTTTGGAAAAAAATCAGTATTACATTTTCAAATGGTTAGAAAAAAGAATATTTATGGGATAAAGATAAAATAGAAAGAGTGTTGTTTATTTACTTGAAAGGCAGTTTAATGGGAAGTGGATATGTTCCATAGTTACCCTATATCATGCATTTCTCGTGTCAAAATTTTAATTTAATTCATTTCATGTTTTGAGTGTTTACCTTATTTCTAGCATGACAATGGGGCTGAGAACCAAAAATAGGTTTTAATTCTGGCTGTTTCATTCACTATTATATGACCCTGGGGAAATATTTCATTTTTATAGGTTATAATATTTTCAACTTTAATATGGGAATTATCATACCGATATTACAGGGTGGGGCCAAGTGTTAAATTATATAATGTATGGAATATAACAGGTCAACTCACAGCAAGCACTTGACCTGTCTTTGTGAGTATTGCTAGTATTAATATTAAATATATTTAGTAGGTGCCCAGTGGAATGAACTAGGACCAAATTGTTAAAATGGCTGATATACCAGGTCTGTCCAGAAAGTATCCAGTATTTACTGTGGAGAATAGAGAAATTTATTGAAGAAAAATACAAGGTACAAGAAACATTGTACCTAGGACAATGATGCCTCAGTCCCTTTCAAAGTGAGCACTTTGTGACCTTACGCAGTTCTACTGGCCATCAGCTGCCCTGAATCTCATCAATGGTCTGAAATCTCTTCCCTTTCAAAGGTGATTTCAGTTTCGGGAAAAGCCAGAAGTTGCAAGGCACCAAATACAGGGGGGCTTAGTCACCCGGGTGATTTGATGTTTTGTTGAAACCTCTGCATAAGACATGATGCTAGAATGGGTGCCTTGTCATGATGAAGCTACCAATCACCAGTTACCCATAGCTGTGGTCTTCTAAATTATCCAAATAGTTTCCGCAGAGGGATGTTCAAGCTTACAGCAAAATTTGACGCAGATTCTTTTTTCCTCTTGCTCAGTCATTTTGAATGTGACAGCCACACAATACACATGCTCACTCAATGGTATCTCCTGCCCCTACTGACTAGAACAGTGAACTTGTCATTGTTCACTCATGTGCATTCCAGTTACTCTCCTTGGCTGTCAAGTTACATCACCATTGAGCAAACTGTTCTCTTTATATTAACAATGGTTAAAGTTTTACTGAAAAATATCATATATCTATTGAAATAAACAATAACTTTTTATTTTCACATTCTTTACTGGCCTTCTCAAACATTTTTTGGTTCACAAATGCCTTGGAAATTTTTATTAAAGCCACGAGTCCTCTCTCTCTCTCTCTCTCTCTCTCTCTCTCATATATATATATATATATATATATAGAGAGAGAGAGAGAGAGAGAGAGAGATGGCAATCTCTCTCTATATATATTTGTGTTATATATATATATAATTTGTGTTATATATATATATATAACACAAAATTTTGTTAATTATTTCAGGAGTTAGATTTGCTCACTGAAACCCTTCCTTAGTATGTGTCTTCAATAAATAAAAATTAATTAAATTAGTAAAATTATAAATTTCACAGAGAAGGACAAGGAGTATGCTTCTACTGGAAAAAATATTCGAGAATTCCATCAGTTGGGAGTTAATATTGTGCATTCTATAAGTCTTAGTAATGATGCCATAAGGACAAAAAACAAGAGTTTGAAGATGTTATTCCAAGTTCAATAAATATTAGAGTTCATTGAGCAATAGCCAAAGGATTTATTAAACATTCCCTAGACATAGGATGGCAAATGAATGGAAAATTAATCCTTGTTCATTTGATGACTTATAGTCATTTTTCCCCAACAATTACATTGAAATCAGCATCAGAGTTTATGTTTTGTCAACAGAAAAAGTCCCATTACACCAATTTTCTAAATCTTTGCAAGCCATGGTCTCTTTTGCTAAACATAAAAATTCTAATTTCTCATTTAATGTGATTTGAAATTGCAAATAGCTGAATATTTAAATACACATTAAGCTACTGACAATTTTGAAAACATTTTTTGAAATTAAATTGGCTCTTAAAAATCCCAATATGCCTCTCTTCATGTTCACTTTCCTTATGCTTTGTCCTTATTAACTCCAAAGCTTGTTATGCACTTAAGTAATATTTTTATACTTCTGGCTCAAAGAGAAGCAAAAATAACATAATTAAAGCAGTAATTCAAATCATTCTAACCAGTCTTATTTCTTTGGTTGTTATGGTACCTAATGTCCTTGTCTGCCCAGGAGTCCACTTCCCACCTTGTGCTAAGAGAACCTCGTCCCTGACCCAGAGGCAAGCATGTGACCCAATCTGAAAGAATCATAACCCATAACTTGGAATCAAGAGAGTGATCCAGGTGCAAACAAAAACCCAGGAAAGACAACTGGAATCACTCTTCTACATTTTAAACTGGAACAAATAAATTCACACATTGGAGTCGCGAATATTTTGCATATATGCATGTGTAGGTGATCAGGGATATCTGTTTTCGTGGTCCTAGAGGTGCACGAATGCATCAGAGGATTCCCTGGTCACACAGACAGAATGCAGATGCACACAAAGTGCAGCAAAGATGTAGGATGGCAGAGACTCTCCCGAGAGTGTCCAGTTCCAATGTGCCAGAGATGCCCCGACGCCCTTCAATTCCATAAATTATGCTATGTCTTGTCAATAAATTTTGTTTTACACCAACTAGATCAAGTTAAGTTTTAATCAGTTGCAATTGAAACAATTAATACAATAACTAAGCATTTCATGTTTTTATTTTCTTTGACTTTAAAACTTTTCTTTAAAACTGTGGAATCTTTTCCAAATGAACTAGGAAAATTCTCCTCAGCTGCCCTCCATGAAAAAAAAAAATCCTTGCTTGGATTCAAGGAGGTAATAAGTGTCTTGGTCACCTCCTGAACTTCTCTTTGCCCTAGAGGTGACTTTACCTGCAAAAAGCCCTTGGTTTCTGCAAAACATTGTGTAACAATCACTGAAAAAGTATTCCTGGAAACAAAGATAAGAATTGTAATACCATGCTCAGAACTTTGATCTTTTACCTTCACAAAACAGCCCACCGAACATTTGGGAGGGTGGTGACTTGATTGAAATCTAGCTAGAATATGAGCAAATCTTCATGAGAGCAAATGGACTGGAGACTTAGATATCATCATTGGAGAAAACCGATGGGGGGATTAGGTATAAAAATAGACTGTTAAAGACCGATGTGAGCTAGTACATAGCACACAGGTGCACTGTGATAGCATACAATGAGAAGGTAGAACAGTATAGATTTGGTTGTAGATTTCTTCTTCAATTGCATTATTTTTTTTGTTTTTGTCATCTATCTTAATGAAAATTGTACAAAAGTGCTTTCTCTCGGGTACCAATCAAGTCTTTTATTTGACCATTAAAAACTGATCCCTGATCTCTTCTGAGATGTCATCTACTTTTCCCCTTCACATTCTCTCTGTCCAGCTGGACGACATCTTGCCTTTTCTTGAACTTGCAAGGCATGGCTTAGAGCTTTCACACTTAGCTGTTCCCTTTGCTTGAAATGCTCTTTCTTCAGAAATCTGCTTGTTTTGTTCCTTTTCCTCCTCTAAAGCTTTTATGTAAATGATGCCTTATCTTATTTTCCTTATGTTATATAAACATTACCTTATGTTCCATCTTTGCTAAAATAGCAACCTTCTTATTATCCTTCCCTGCTTTATTATTTTCCTTAGCACTTAGTGTTTAACATAATAAATTCCTTTTTCTTCTTTATTGTTTTCTCCACTAGAATATAAGTCCTAAGAGGTCTGAATGTTTTACCACTTTGTCACTGCAAACTCAGCCCTTAGAACAATATTCCTACAGTTGTAGTGCTCAAATATATTTGTCAAATGCATAAAGTGGTATGCTTTGCAATGTATGTAGCTGCCCATGAGATTTCTATATTTTGTTCATGTCAGTTATTTATACATTATGTCACCACTACCTTGTGATTTTGGACAAATCAGTGTACAGAAAACCTCTGGATAACAGAGGCAATTCACCCATTCCCACTTGACCAGGTCTCCATACAACCTCCCTACCCACCTACTCCAATGCTCAGTCTCTCTCTTTCTGTCTCAGAGAAAATGTGAAGGAAAGAGATTTTTTATCCTGACTTATTTTCAGTGTTGAATAGAAGATGAGATCCATCTTAAAGTCAATTAAAAACAGATATATATATATATTTTTATCAAGTAGTCTATATGTCTAATACATCACATAGACACAGGTAACAGTGTGGTGACAGCCAGAGGTAAATGGAGTGTGGACAAGCAGAAGAGGGTAAAAGGGGGATAAATGGTGATGGGAAGAGAGTTGACTTAGGGTGGTAAACACACAATACAGTGCACAGATGATGTGTTGTGAAATTGTACACCTGAGCTCTGGCTGGTTCAGTGGATTGAGTGCAGGCTACAAACTAAAGGGTCGCTGGTTGGATTCCCGGTCAGGACACATGCCTGGGTTGCAGGCTGGGTCCCCAGTGGAGGCCATATGAGAGGCAACCACACATCCCTCTCTTTCTCCCTCCCTTCCTTTCTCTCTAAAAAAAAATAAATGAATAAATATTTCTAAAAAAATAAAAAACAACTGTACACCTGAAAACTATGTAATTTTATTAACCAATATGACCCTAATAAATTCAATAAAAACATTAGTAAAAATACCTATATTAGAAAGTAAACTATGTCTCCTTACAAACAAAATTGGGCGGTGGGGTGAGTGGGGTGGGGGTCATGGTGGGGGGGAATGGAGACAACTATACTTGAACAACAATAAAAAATTTATAAAAATAAGTTGAAATACAAAACTCGCTTTGTAATTAATTGCTATTTAGGTGTTTCAATTATTCCTAACTTACTAAAATATAAAAGTTTAAATATTACATAAGAACTTCATGAAAATTTTTGTCTCAGAAGAAAAATATTGTCACTACTTATTGTTTCATATGTGTATCAACTGAAAATTAAATATACAATGCTGCCAAAAAGACCGAATGGGTTTCCTAAAATAGTAATATTGGTCGATGGTATTATGGGTGGTACTCATTTTTTCTTTATTTGTTATATTTTAAAATTTTATATTATTAATGTATAAATTTCAGAAATTAAACAAATGTTACAACATTTAATGTTAAAAAAGAATAACAAGATAAGCCACAGATTGGGACAAGATATTTGCCAAGATATGTGATAGAATACTGTTATTCAAAATACACAAAGAACTCTCATTTTCCCAGCTTTATTCATTTACTGTACTATTCCCTGAGCCTTTATCTGCCCTATGCCCTGTCCCACCTCCACCAAGCCCCACCCCCTCCTGCAATCACCACAATGTTGTCTGCGTCCATGAGTTCTTTCTTTTTTTTACGGACAGAACAAAAAAAAAAGATTTAAAAATGAGGCAAACACCTGAATAGACACATCACCAAAGAAGACACACAGATGGCAAATAAGCATATGGAAAGACGCTGCACATCACACGTCGTCAGGAATATGCACACGAAAATGACAGGATACCACTGTACACCGACTGGAACAGCCAACACCCGGAACACCGGACAACAAATGCTGCTGGTGAGAAAGTAAAGCAGCAGAAACAATCGCGCATCGCTGGTACGGCCACTTCAGAAGAACGGTTGCTATTTTTTTACAGAACCAAACCTACTCTTACCATGTAAGCCGCTATTTACGGCTCCTAGGTATTTAAAACTAAGAAGATGAAAACTTATGTCCACACTACAACCTGAAAGTGGATGGTTTTAGCTACTTTTTCATACTTGCCGAAACATGGAAGCAACCAAGATGTCCTTCAGTAACTGAATTGATAAACTGTGGTACTTCCATACAATGAAATATCATTTCGTGTTAAAAAAATCATCTATCAAATCTTGAAAAGATATAGAGGAAAGTTAAGTGCATATTACTAAGTGAAAGAGGCCATATTGAAAAGGCCACATACTGTATGATTCCAAATAGGCACTGTTCTGGAAAAGGCAAAGCTATGGAAACAGCAAAATCCGTGGTTGCCAGGGTGGATACATGTCATTATAAATTTGTCCAAACCCGCGGAAGGTACAACGCCAAGAGTGAACCCTACGGTGAACTATGGGCTTTGGGTGATAACAGTGCTTCAAATGTGTCTGTGGGACAGGGCGTATGTACATGAAACTGCTCTGAGGATAAAGTCTGTTAAAAAGTTAAAGGAAGGAGACGAGGCTGAGAAGTGGATGGAGGAGAACTTCGGTGGTGCACGTTGTGCTCTCTCTTTGAACTCAGTGTGTTCCTTCTGTGTACATTCATTAAACTGGGTACACATAAAACAGCAAACAGTAGATGTTCATTTCAGCCCTCAGAAGTGGCTTGTATTTTGACTGTATCTGACTTCCATTGACATAAATCGGTTATGTGCATTCGGAAAATAAAACAGTGCCCTCCATTTAAGCTGATGTTGAAAATTACCTTTCGATTAGCATACTGCTTAATCATCCTTAAAAAAAAAGAGGCAGTTTACCAGGTACAAAATAGACAGGAGGAGATTAAGAACAGTATAGGAAATGGAGAAGCAGAAGAACTCATATGTACGACCCATGGACATGAGCAAAGGCGGGGGGTGCTGGAGGGACTGGGAGTATAGGGTGGAGGGGGGTAAAGGGGAGAAATAAATGGGACAACTGTAAGAGGATAGTCAATAAAATATACTTAAAAAGGCAATGTACATTTATTTTAAAAATTTAACATGAATATGTATTTGTCATTTTAATGCTAATTTCATAAGCAATACAGCTTTCTCTTACATATTATGTAAATATATATGCACATACTTTCTAAGAAACAGCATAGGTCTGCAATAAAAATTAGTGAATTATTGTAAGAAACAATAATTTAAATACAATAATAATGAAGTACAAAGAAATATATACAGTGATAAGTTGAATTCAGGCAAAAAAATATATCCCAAATCCCTCCCCTTGCCCCCTGAAAAAAATAAGAAACAAATCTCAGCAGACAAGAGCACTTATGATCACAGTAAATACTGGAAAATAAGTAGCACCTTTGGTCAATAAAATGATTGTCAATGTTTATCTTCAGGAAGCCTAAAGAGCTTTTCTCATTTTGTAAAAAAAATAAAACTAGTTAATATGTACCATGAATTTAGCTGCTGCATAATTCAGCATTTGCATAAAGTATTCACTGAAAAAATAAAAATTAAATCTTCAAAATAAACAATCAATTTCAAGATAAAATGCTGTGTTTGTTTTCTATATCTTACTTTGAAAATTAGCCCAATAATTTTTCTAATAATTATTCAGCCTGCACCATGGAATAGCACAGTATTAATTTAATAATCTAGCGCCATCAATTTATCTCAATAAAGAAATTATTCTGTGCCTGGCATTTTGCTAGGCACTAAAATTGTTGTTGCAGCTAAAGTTATATCCTTTTCCACAAGGAGCTCACAGTCTAATAAAAAGAGATAAACTTGAAAATATACTACAAACTGCTGACAAAATATGTACCCACACAGAAGAATTCAACATTTGGTTTCAGATTAGTTAGGTAGTGAAACTTAGAAACTACAACAGAGACTTCTCTTAAACAATATGTCAATATAACAGAGTAGTATAAATGAAAGCTGTGTTAAGTGATTCCATTATTCAAACAAGTGCGCTTAAAAACAAAGAAGCAGGTAAATATCAAAGGGAATATAACCTTAAAATAATCAATAACAACATATTCTTGACTTAAATGAAATCTACATTGTGTTTAGTTAAAAATGGAAACATGTATTGCATGAAAATGCCAGTTCTTGCCAAGTTTAGAATTACTATATATAAAATAACAGAAATATGTATTGCAAGATCAAATCACAATCACTTTAAGTACATTCATCTGTAAGAAGGCAAAAAGTAGAAGGTTCTATCTTATATTTTTTAACTTTAAAAAGTATTTAAATTGATTTAAAGTACATTGATTTTTTTATTATTATTGATTTTAAAAAAGTAAAATAAGTATAGCCATGATTTATATTATGTAAAAAATACTGACTGGATTATCTCAGGTTTCCAGAAAACCTATCAATTTCACTACCTTAGTAGCTGTAAGACGATAGACTACGTGATAGTATGATCACTTGTTTAGTGTTGGTTAAGATGGGTGAAGAACAGACAAATCAACTCCATTAAATTTTTTTCATTTAAAAATCATAAAAATACAGCCTAAGATATAATTATACTTTAAAAAATTCTACAGCTTAACCCCTAAATCCAACCCCTACAGAATTCTAACAAAAGTCAGCTAGGTGAGGCTGCAGCCAAGAAAAGTCTTATGTCTATGTGAGCAACGCGTCGTTGCATGTAACCTTTATCCTAATAATATCACTTTCAATACTTATACAAATGTAATAATAGGATGAGAAAAAATATATTTTTATAGTAATACAAGTAGTGAATAAGATGCTTTCTAAAGTTCCTCAAAAATGGGAATCATTCACTCTGGAAAATATTAGCACACTCTTTTAGAGCATTTGGAGGGAAGTGCTTGTAAATAAAAAGCTTCGAATCAAATGTAAATGTTAGCCAATAAAATGGAAAGATCCTGCACTTTCATCTTCTAAACAGTGTCTGCATTGTTGTAGCTGACCTCATCTTTACCGTTGTCACAGAGAAGGAGCTGCTATCTCGGGGCTGCACTCCTGCTGCCCGGCCACACTGACAGCGCGGACTGAGTCCCCGAACGTCAGTTTGGTTGAATCTAAGCAAGCTCATCACTGACTGCAAATGCATTTAGGGCCCTGTTTGTGAAAGATTTTACTGTGACACATCTGTGTATCAAAACTTTTATTAAAGTGTGTTCTTGGAATAAAAATTATTGATTAACTAAGCAACAAATACTGAGTACTAATATTACTGTTTTTACATTTCACAGAGCAAATGCCGAATAGCATATTCTTCCCCTTTAGGGATCTTTCATTTAGGAGTAGTTTTTTTTCCTTCTGCAATAGAATCAAAAGGGAAAATCTAGAAAGCATTTCTATCTAGATAAAATGAGAAGGGAGGTAGACGGGATCTCTAAGATAAAAGAAACTCTGGTTTTACTGTGGCGGGACACATGTTAGAGAGTTTAGTATTGTTTAATAGGTGAAATAACCATTTAAAAAGCAAACACTTTTGAGATAGATCTTATACTAATTATTTTATTAACCCATCCTCAGCTATTTAGGTCAAAAAATGTTGTTGAGGTGTCTCCTCAAGATTATACAATGGCAATAGTTTCTTACGCATGACTTAGTAATTCAGCATATTTGTATTGTGTGTTCTGTGCGGTGGCAATATCCTTTTTGGAAACAAATAAGTGAATAAGGCTTCTAAAAATAACATATGAACGTAGGCTAAGAAAGGGAATCAATGGAATACTGACACACAGATTCTATAAACACGTTATCAATGGGTATTTTTCATGACTTACATATTGCTATAACAACAAGTACTGGGCAAAAACATTCACTGCCCCCCCTAGTTATTATGACTAATTACTCAGAATTATCGTTGTGAGAATTGGCAAATAGTTTTCCAATTAAATTTAAAACCACAACTTTGTGAAGAGCCATTCAGTTAAGAGAAACAACTTCATTTGGAAATAAGGGGTTCCAGATAAGTCAAACTACATTTCCAGTGAAGTAAGCACTCCCTTCGCGAAGTTCACCACCACCCAAGGAGTGGCTCACGCAGTCGTCTAGTTGTAGGACAGGTATGTGTCTACACAGAGCCCACGACCTGTTCAAGCATCTTTTTGCAAAACTATGAAGATCTAACAAACCTAATTTAGAGGGCTGAGAAGGTGAAACGAATTAAGTATGTCTTTGAAACATAAATATATTAAAAAGAATATACAATACAAATAAAAATTACATATAATGCTTAGAAGATAAGCAGTTCGGTACACACGTCCTTTCTTACTAAACCTAGAAATATTTTATACTTTACTTAGAATAGCATGTGGTAGAAAAATAAGATCAGAAATGTGTGCTCTACTTTAATGAACAGCTATGTAAACTGGGTCAAACTTAAAATCCTTTCTTTAGACGCATGTCAAAGTAAAACAACAACAAACCTAGAATAAAAGTCTTAGAACATTTTAAAATTTAACCCTGACATTCATGTGAAACAAGAATTCCATTCTTTTGTTCATCTGACCAGAACTTTTTACAGATCTATACCTAGATACAATATTAAGTGCCAATGTTTTCACACAGAGCTTCTCTAGCTGATTTTGCCATCTTTGAACTTAGAGGACAAAGAGCTTGTTATACTGTGCTAGGAAAAATATTTGCTGAAAAGACGATGAATTTACGATCACTGAATAACACTTGCTGAAATACTGAATATTGCACACCTTACTAATAAGTACCTCTGAGGACTGAAAAATATGGAGATCATGCAAAAGATCCTATACTAACAATGTCCATGATTAGATTAAAAATGCCAAAGAATTTGACCAAGACACTGTAAAAAAACTATTGAAAGAAAATAATTTAAAAAAATTATTGTACAAATAAAAGGAAGGAGGAAGGTAAAGTAGCATGGAATTGGTATGGGAGAAATGATGTAGTCTAAAAACTCCCGTATGTTCTACTAAAATTAAAAAGCCTTTCTGCAAGTTTACTTTTCCTCTTAAGGCAGAGATGTAAAATTGTAGCTCTCAACACTACCCCAATAATTCTTCTGTGGACTGAACATAAGTCAAATAATATGAGAGAAAAGCAGTGGGGGACAGAACACTGAAGTAAACCAGACCACGGGGCCCTGCAGAGTTAACACCTACCACGTACAAACTGTCGACAGCAAAGAAGAGAACACCAGAACAAGTGACAGGAGCTCAGCAAATTATTCAATTTTTAATTATCAACAGAGATAGTTTATGATTTTGATTATATAAGTTTTATAATTACAGATAACTGGACCTCTTGGCTTTCTCAAACCTGAGATCATATACCAAGATATGTAGAAATAAAAACTTTAAAAAAGTGACATGAGTGATTTCAACTTGTATCTCAATAATTTGGATGCTATTTGGTATTGTGAACTGTTGGGGTGAGAAATCTACTTAGTATGCTGTATCAATACAGGATGGATGCTATGGTGCTATGCTTGATGGTAACTTTGGTTTCTCCAAGTTGTCAGGCACTTTAAGAAAATTAGAAACATACAGGATAGCAAGGGCTTAGGATAGAAAGACAGATGTTTGTAGATTTTTTAAAATTACATTCAAGCCTATATGTATTGTGCATAAGCAAGACATATTAACAAAAAAACTAGAAGGTATGTACCTTCCTTATCCAGGAAACCTTGCATTTACATTCAGACGAGTTCCTTTATTTGTGAAGATGAATGGTAATTTCCAAAAGTATACACTGTTGGCCCCAGAAATACAGCCATGGCTGTGAATCACAAATAAGACCAGATGCAGCACGGTGACATTGTGAAGGATTTAAGGCATTAGAAGTGCACCATCTGAAATAATGCTAAGGAGAACAATATTCTAAGGACGCCGAAAGTCTAGAATTAGAGAAAAAAGCAATGGCACTTGCTCAAACAAATGGACAGAGAGAATGACAATGCAGATATCTACAAAAACTTGAAAAATGAGTCGGGATGGAAGGGCCATTGCATAAAATGATGGGAATGAACACATATTGCATAGATGAACCTGATCATTTGTATATCATAAACTTTTTGAAGTTATTTTTTGGCAATTTAGGATAATCGTGTAAATGGGTATCATGATTCTGAAAACAATGTTTCACAGTAAGTACTCTTAATTCTTGAGTCATTATAAGTAGCAACCAATATGGGAATTACTTATCCATAATGAAAATAACATTTCTCTTCTAAATCCAACCTCAGGGAAAATGTATTATGCTTGAGTAATAAAAACGTGTCATTATTTTTATGAAAAATTCACATGAAAACAATTATGGATATTATATAATCATTAACATAATTTGGGATAATGTGCAGTGACTAGAAAAGCAGCCAACTTGAAATTATGTAATCAGGTTATACGAAATGCAGTCTTTACTAAACACTGTATAAATCATAATACAAACTGAAGTTAAACCTAATTGCTTTACCACATATGCTCTAAATTTTTTGTACCTGCATTGTGTCACAGCTTTGCCTCTACAGCTGCTGTTAGGAGGCAGCATGGCTGTGAATGCCTATGGACTCCTTCTGCCTTCAGATAAACCTGAGTTTCAGTTTGGATTCTGCCACATATTACCTTTTAACATTGGTAACTTGCTGAATTTCTTTGCATGTGTGTTTTTGGTTTTGTTTCACTCATCTATTCTATCAGGCCAGTATCAGCCTCTATCTGTGATTTGGCTTGAATATCAAAAGGTATTAGGCAGGCAAGATGCATAATTCATAAATACTAGTTCCTTTCCCACTTTGTGTTCTTTCTCCCTATTAATTGAGCCTAACAGTGACTGTTATAATAATATATAATCTATTATAATGTAATAATAGATTATAATATATAATCTCCTTCATATATCTTGTGGTCTTTTTTCTGTATCCACAATTGTCATGTACAGCCAGAGGATGAGTAAAAAATACCTGGATTTCTAGAGTCACATTCAAGTGTATCGAACCTAATGATTTTACTTTTTCCTAGTATCTGGGGTAGGGAGTGGAGATCAGGTAATGGGAACTTGGTCCTGAGGAAGTGAAAGTTATGAGCCATGTGAAGTGACATTGAGAAAACATCACGTTTTCCAACATGAAGAACATAAAAGCCTGACTCATTGCCTCTTAACTCTGTGCTGTTGGATCTAAAAAGGATCAGAAAAGAAGGTGGGATAACACAGGACAAGTTTAAACCCAATATTCTACTCATAAATTAGTAAAGCCATATTGAAACTGAAATGGTGAAAAATATGGGGTGCTCAGTTACCACAAATGGAAAAATAAACTAGCCAGTGGTTGTGAATTATGTTACACCCTGGCTTAAGACAATCTCCCTTCAGTACAATCCCATCATGGGGGAATAGGATTGAAGAGGGTTAGCAGTGTTCTCTGACTTTGCTTCCTGATCTCTTCAACATCTAAATCCTGTAGTTTTCTTAGGGGAAGAAATATATGCTGCACTAATCCTTGCAGACACAGAAGCCAGCTATACGCCCTCCTCCATTTATGTGACTATATAATAACCAATATCCTAAAATGATATTCTCTTTTCAATCTTTGAAAGATTCAGTTAAAGCAACAAATACTGGGTCTTTTAACAGGTTTAAGGGAGTGAGAAGAGTGGACTAATAGAAAATGTTATTTTATCATGGAACAATTCTGAGTCCTGTACGTGAGTTTACATCACTGTGCAAGTATGTTCTGATTGAGTTTTCAACATGTATGTCTGGGAATTTGTGTGCGTGCATATTTGTAACTTTGTGCATTGTTACTACCAGGCATGACTACATATATCATATCATGTGCTTTGTGCAATTTCCCTTCCCTTTCTATTTTTAACAGTTTATTACAATCAGTGTAGAAATGAAAATGAGCAAGGAATAAATATGAATTGGTTTTTGACAAGAACTTTTTCGGTATGTACATGAACCTCCTTTCATGGAGAAACCCACTGGAATGCACACACCACACCAGCATGTCTCTGCCAGCAGGTGATAAAAAAGGACTACAGCCCTAGACCTAAAACCCCATGATCTTTATGTTGTTGCTTCACCCCCAACCCCCAGGTCTGATATCTACATTGATGTAAATGGTTACCTTCAGAGAATTTAAGACATTTTTGAAATGTTTAAGATTGTAGAGCTATTAATTTATGATGTTGCATTTCTTATAATGAATCAGTGACATATGAAAATAGCTCATTCAAGATTCAAGATTGGGCAAAATTGAATTTAAAAAATCAGTGTATAGGGCCACATCTCCCTGATTAATTTACCTATGATATTGGCACATACTGTCTTGCTTAATATTTGCAAAACGTAAATAACTCTTTCATATGCAAAAAGTGAATGTTAAGTGAAATACGGAATTTTATATAACTGCTTAAACAGTGCATACATTTTACAAAGCAAATCCTTAATGTTAGTGTTATAAAAGCTTGGTATCCAGGTACAATCTTATTAGAAATAAGAATGGCACCTGCCTCTACTGCAAAAAAAGAAAAGAAAAACAGCAAATTCCTTTTACCATCTTAAGAGTGACAACACTTCAGTAATCAAGCACTGAATGATTTTTATTAACCATGATCTTAAACTTCAGATCTGCAGATGTATTTAAATATTTGTAACTTCAGTCTCAATGCACAATTTCCTTCTTGGTTAAAAGCAGAACTATCATATGCTACTGTATTCAAAAGTGATTCAGAGTCCCAGATGTTTTCACATAGTTATGAAAATGAGAAACTGCTAAATGAATCTGGCAGCAGTATTGCAAGCTGCTTGCTGTTGTGTGATACACAAGCCCTACACCTCCAGAGTATATACCAAGTCACACACAGCTTTGAACCTAGAAGGTTTTTTTGGTTGTTGTTTTGTTTTTATTTTTGTATTTAACAGTCTCCCGGCTTAGCTGTGTTCAGAGGCAGCAGAAAGTCAATCAGGAGAGGGCAGAATTTTCAAGTGCTGTCATTCTTATAATGAGTCATTTTCAGTGGCTGAGTCAAAGCCTGTTTGTGACTTTTTTTTTTTTGCTTTTGCATTTTGGGGAATAGAGGAGGATGAGAATCCAGAGGGTTCATTACAAGCACCTCCTACTCTCAGCTTTAACTCAGATGGATCACTGATTACAGTAACCCCCTGATCACCACTACATGTTGGGAAAAATTACAGCTTGGCCTATCTGTTAGCCTGTCTACCAGGATTCAGGCTGATTTCATTTGATGTCTCAGTATGAGTTCTGGTTAAAATGAGTCCCTGATTATTACTTTCTGGATTACTAACAAAAATCCTTTTTAAAATCAGTGGACATAGCTTATTGCTTAGAGTAATTTAGGCTTTTAATATGATTTACACATTAGGTAAAAATTCTCAAAATTATTTGAGGATTCTATTCTCTAGCACCAGGTACTAATGGCCCTTTCAAAGAAATCATGTGCCTGGATTAATCAATCCAGCAATGTTCAGAAATAATGGTTTCAAATGGAGTATTTTTTCTATTTTATTTTATGTATGCAAATGCTTTTTTTTTACAAGAGTTAGCTGTATTTTCAAATTAAGATCACTTTGTTTTCCCCCTTGTTCTCATACTTAGGATCCACGTTGCACAGTAGTATAACACACTTAACTTCTCGTTCCTCCATGGATTCCTTTTAGGTAAAAAAAGTAATTAGTGTTATTCCTTTTGAACTTATTTGTCTTGTTCTCTAGAGACTGCAAGTGGAAACTCATTTTCCTTTAATTCCATTTCACACTTCAATATCAAATAAAAATGAAATGTGGGGAGGGAATTCTTATAGGATTAAACATACTCCTAACTACTTAAACCAGGGGTTCGGAATTCGGATCTCTATGATCAAGACCGGAGGTCACTGGAAGAGTTGAAAGTTATTTTAATCATCACAACCAGAAATAGAGCCCTTGCATTGATTCTCTATATGTGTAATCTCAAATTTAGCTGCCTAAATAAATTTTGAAAAGGAAACACTGAAGACCTGCCACTGAGAAAAGTCTCATCTCCATTGTTAATTATGGAGTTTTATTTCAACTAAAATCCTTTCCAATATTTTGGAAAAACCACTCCTAAAAGAGTCATAAACACTAAAATCAGAGACGTGATTCTTGCTACATATTAGTTTCTCTTTCTGAGGGATAACTCCCTCTTCTAGAACTTTTGATATTAACATCACATTCTTTAGACTGCCTCAAGGGTTCAGATTCTCTGAACACAGGCTTATGAATTTTCTTTGCTTCTTCCAATTTCTTTTCCTTTGCAAGCAATCTATAGTTTATAGCATTGCCAACGAGCAGCCACACACTTGATAGGAACACAATAGCTCCACAGGCCAGATACATATATTTATACTCTCCAGTTTCATCCACCAATTTACCTAAGAGACAGAAAAGACATCTTTTAGGATAAAATAATAAATGAGCCATAAATAATAAAATTTTCATATAAATTCTTCCACAAAGTAGGCACTTATTTCTTAAGTTAATATTAAATACTTTTTAATAAAGGAAAGTATTCTATATAATACTTTTATATATGTAAATGAAGGCACATCCAACATTATATTACCAGTATATTAAAATTACTGAGTATCATTTCCCTCAATAAAATGCACAATTAAGACAATGTAAGTATATATGCTTTGAGGTGCAATTTCATAAATACATACATGTGTGAGGTACATTTTTATATCTATATATGTAGAAATAGATATACTTACCTATCTATTAACTTACAGCATACACTGTGAGATTGCCTCATTCCTTTCCATGCTTCCTAACTTTTCAATAAAGGGGAAAACTATGTTCTTTAGGCAAGACCCAAAGGCTTTTATAAAGTTCATAACAGGGTGCAATGTTTACTACATTCTTTTTCTGTGCCCGCCATGAAGCTAACCATTTTTCTTTGCAGTATCTCATTTAATCCTCCCAGCTCACTCTGAAGAAATCTGACCTGGCTGTGCAGCCAGAGAGTGGCCGAATCTGGTTCAAGTCAAAGTCCATGTGAGTCTCAGATTGGTAACTGCTCTGTAAAACGGCTTCACCAAACTTCTGGTTAAGTATTATGTCACTCCTGTGGCTAATCACAGGTTTTTCTTTCTTTTTTTTAGTTTATCGGACTCTAAATTATTAAGACACTAATCAGGAAGGAAATATTTATTCCATTTGATTATTAAAAACATTTAAAAACTAACGTGGTACCCTATCATCTGAGGGTATATTAACTTTTAAAAATATTTCAGTTCATAGTTTTGCTTCTTGCTTTTGCAGGAACTTAAATCTTAAGAATAATTATCAGCAAACTTGAGTGCACACAAATTCATGTTGTTTTCTGTATGCTAATTCCTGGTGATTCTGACATAGACCTACTTGTTAGTCAGAATATCTCTCATTCTGACTAAAATCTAGTCAGTAGCTAATATTAGAGGTAGCTGCTTGTAAAATTATCTCAGTGAACAGGTTTCCTTGTTTTAACTAGGTAAATGGTGGAATAGGTTTATTTGAATAATGGTGCATACATAAGCATAAGAAAAATAGCATAATTTAATTTTCCATTCTAACTTTCAGTCAAATATTTCTATGCATACAATGACTGTGACACTTCAAAATACATAAAAATTAGTTCTATGGCTCCATCAGTGGTAATGTCACTTTGGGCTACCATAGCTACATACTTTCTAAATGTTTTGGGAATTTTTTATCATCATCAGGGAACAATATATGATTTCCAGAACTAAAGGTTCAGCTCCATGTGAGCACAGAAGTGAAAATTTGGGCTGAAACAAATGAAAACCATGCTCTCCCCACCCCTTACTGCTCTACTAAGAAGAGGAGCAGAGACAGCAGCAACTGTGTGAGAAGTGACTACAGCAAGACCCATTCATTCAGCAAAAGTATTCCCGGAGTGCCTACAATGTGCCAGACACCACTTGTGGAGTGTCCGGGGTAGCAGGAGGCAGACACAGGATGAAAAAATGGAAGTATTCTGGTTATAGAATGAGAGCTCCAAGAAGGCCCACAAATCA
>PVKM010007596.1:0-40971 GCA_004027735.1 Carollia perspicillata | reverse complement strand
GCTGCCATTCTTTGCGCCTCTTGTCCCCCTCACTCATTTGCTTCAGACAGGTGGCCGAGCCCCGTTGATTGCTCTGCTGGCCAGAGCAAGAGAGAGAGAGAGAGACAGAGAGACAGAGAGACAGAGAGACAGAGACAGAGACAGAGAGAGAGAGAGAGAAACCAAAGTCTTCATGTGAATTAACCAAATTTGCACCTAATTGTTTGCCAAATTGAGGTTAGAAGTCAGATCTCCAGATAGGGTCCAATGTTCTATTTGTTTTGTCAACTCTTATTATTCTATAGTCATATACTTTATGTAACTGTACATTGTATGAGTTCTTATGCATATATCCTTATATTTCTTGATGGGAGCTAAGGTAAAATTAACAAGAACTTTATATAAGATATATATTTAGGGAAGAAAAATATTAACAAACACATTGTGGAAGTAATAAATATGAAATAATGTTTAAATTTTGATCATTGATAAAATTTTTCAAGTAAGGATGACATATTTATAACAATAATAATAATAATTTACATGTAGATAGTGATTTAAGCTAAAAATATTCATGATTATTGTGTCAATAAAATGATCTGACGTTTCCCCAGGCCTGGAAACTTCAGCAGCTGGCCATGGTTCACAGCATGGCCTCACCTGGACACCTCCAAGCACAGCACAAATAGCAGTCATCTGCAGATTGCTCTCTAGCTTATGCTGTGTGACCCCAGACAGAACACAGATGGTGGCTGACCTTGGATGTACCAACAACAATCAAGACTTAACTACAACACCTTGACTACCCAGCTTGGGTGATGGGGAGGCTGTGCCACTGGCCCTATGGGACACCTACAACATTAGGCCATGCTACCAAACCTGGGAGACATGACAGCTCTACCTAATAACATAAAAATAAACACAAGAGGTTGCCAAAATGAAAAGACATAGAAACATGGCTGAAATGAAAAAATAGAACAAAAATCCAGAAAAAGAACTAAATAAAACAGAGACAAGCAAGCTGCTGGATGCAGAGTTCAAAACACTAGTTATAAGGATGTTCTAGGAACTTAGTGAGAACCTCAACAACATAAAAAAATCCAGTCAGAAGCATAGGATACCCTTGTTAAAATAAAGAACAATTTACAGAGAATCAACAGTAGAGTGGATGGAGCTGAGTTTAATTGCTGATTAAATCAGCAATTTGGAATATAAGCAATAAGGAAGCAAACACAACCAATCAAAACAACTAGAAGAAAAAAAATCCCCTCAAAATAAAGACAGTGTAAGGAGTCTCTGCCACAACTTCAAGTATATTGAGATTTGTATGATGGCAATACCAGAAGGAGAAGAAAGAGAGCAAGAAATTGAAAAGCTATTTGGAAAAACAATGACAGAAAACTTCCCTAACTTGGTGAAAGAAATAGACATATAAGTCTAGGAAGCACAGAGTTTCAGACAAGATGAAACCAAAGAGGACCACACCAAGACACATCATAATTAAAATAATAAAGATTAAAGAAATGGGAGAAGCTTAAAAACAAGAGGAAAGCAGTTAGTCACCTCCAAGGGAGCCCCCATTAGACTGTCAGCTGATTTCTCAAAAGAAACTTTGCAGGCTAGAAGGGACTGACAAGAAAATTCAAACTGTGCTATTATTGGTGTGGCTCAGTGGATTTAGTGCTGGCCTGTGAACCAAAAGTTCACTGGTTCAATTCCCAGTCAAGGCACATGCCTGGGTTGAAGGTCAGGTCCCCAGTAGGGAGCATGCCAGAAGCAACTGATCCATGTATTTCTTGCATATCGATGTTTCTCTCTCTCTCTTTCTCCCTCCCTGCACCTCTTGCTAAAGATAAATAATAAAATCTTTTAAAAGTATACCTATAAAAGAAATATTCAAACTGATGAAAAGCAAGGACCTACAACCAAGATTACTCTACCTAGCAAAGCTACCATTTAGAATCAAAGGTTAGATAAAGAACTTCCCAGACAAGAAAAAGCTAAATGAGTTCATCAAGCCAAACCAATATTATCTGAAATGTTAAAGGGCCTTCTTTAAGAAGATAAAAAATATGAACAATAAGTGACAATTAATACATATCTATCAACAACTGAATTTAAAAATCAAAATAAACAAACAAGCAGAACAAAGACAGAATCATACAGAGAATTTTTTTTATGGTTGTCCAATGGGAGGGGCATTGGGGAGATAAGCTAAAGAAGGAAGGTATTAAGAAGTACAAATTTGTAGTTACAGGATCATCACAGGGATGTAAAGTACAGTATAGCAAATAGGGTAGCCAAAGAACATATATGCATGACCCATAGACATGGAGAATGGTGTGGAGATTGCCTGAGGGAGTGGGGGGCTGGGTGGAGGAGGGCTAAAGGGGAAAAATTGGGACAACCCTAAAGCATAATCAATAAAATATTATTTTAAAAAATATTGCAATAACTATGCATGGTGCCTGATGGTACTGGAAATATCAGGGGGAACACTTTGTAAATGTATAGTTGCCTAACCACTATGCTGTACACCTGAAATTAATATAAAATAAATTGAAAGTAAACAGTTATTGATAAATAATTTTTTTAAAGAAGAAGAAATGGCAGCAAAGGAGATTTGAAATCAATGGGAAGAGTTTCTTGACTCGGAGGGCAAGAGGGTTAAAATAAATAAATAAACGTTCTGAAGTTTAACATAAAAGAGTAGGCAAGCTTTCAGAAGTCTTCAGATCAGGACAAGTAACCTACAAATACTTTTTTAACACATTGCACGCATAGTACTACAAACACACTACTGCTAACATTGTACTACAATCAGATTGCATCAGTCAGTTTTATATCTAAGGCCTTCAGGATTCAGTGCTATACTTATAAGACAGTCTTGTGACCAAAAAAGGAAAGATGGGGTAAACATCTACATGTGCTTCTACAAACACAAATTTTTTATGGATGCACGATTGAGTGCTAACAGGAGTTATTGCAGTGAACGTAAACGGTAAAGAAGAGTATGAGGAAAATTTGCATTTTTTCTCTTATGTTTTTCTCAATTGTTTGAACTTCTAAACATAAATATGTATTAGTTTAATAATTTTACAAAAAGGTTTCTCCATTGATGGATGAATAGATAAACAAAATATGATATATCATACCATAATATGATATGGTATTATATACCATAATATCACATATATGAGATACTATCTATATCATATTATGGAGTTTTACTCAACCTGAAAAAGGATATTCTGACACGTGCTAACAACATGGATGGACCTTGAAGACATGTTCAGTGAAATAAGCTAGTCACACACACACAAAATATGGTACTACATAATTGCACCTAGATGAAGTACCTAGAGTGGTCAAATTTAGAGACATAAAGTAGAATGGTAGTTATCAGGGCTGCCGAAATGGAGCACGGTTGTTTGATGGGTACAAAGTTTCAGTTTGGGAAGATGAAAAAGTTCTAGAGGTGGATGGTGGTCATGGTTGTACAACAATGTGAATGTCCTTAAAATAGTAAACATGGCAAATTTTATAGGGTTGACCAAAAGTTCACTTAGTTTTTTCTGTACAATGGATCTAGTAGTGCTTAGTTGTCTTTAACTTCATTCAAAACAATTTCATTAGATTGTATTGGGACAGCTGTCATACGACCATGCATTAAAAAAAACTGCTCAAAATTGGTGAATTTCTGTGTAGCCATTTTAATATTGCAGATGAAAGAAAACATGCAACATTTTCAGCATATTGTGCTCTATTATTTCAAGAAAGGTTAAAATGCAACTGAAATGCAAAGAAAAAGATCTGTGCAGTGTATGGAGAAGTTACTGTGACTCATAGAACGTGTCAAAACTGGTTTGCAAAGTTTATTGGTTCTATTGACATTTTGGCCAAGTAATTCTTTGCTGTGGGGCTGTCCTATACATTGGAAGATGTTTAGCAGCATCCTTGTCTTCTACCCACTGAAAGCCAATAGCAGGAGATAAATCATACTCAAAATATTCAAATCAATACAGCAATTGGTGAAAACAAAAAAATGTGTCTTTTATTTTATGGAAAAAAATAAACAGATATTTTGGTCAACCAAAAAGTTTATGTATTATGTATTGTATCTCAATTTTGAAAAAACTTATTTTTAAAAATTTATTTTCAGAGAGGGAAAAGAGAGGGGGAAAGAGAGGAAGAGAAACATTGATAGACCCTAAGTGAGAACCACCTAGCTAAGTCCAGTCAACTCCAAGATTCATGAGAGATGATAATAAAATGATTTTTGTTATTTAAACTATTGAATTTGGGCTGATTTATTATGCACTAATAGATCACCAGAACACTTTATAGTAAATTTTAAAATAGTCTTTCATTTTTTCTTCTAACTGTCATTACTTTTTTCATATATTCATTCTTTCCACAAATTTTAGAATTACTTTCTATTCCTACTTCCTTCTAGTTTCTTTTCTTAGAATCTATTATTACAGTTGTAACCATGTCTATATAGAATCTTACTCTTTTTAAATAATACCTTGGAAACTTTTTTCTATAGCTTCATAATTATATTTACTCAAATTCTATATCTATTATTGGAGCCTTAAGTTATCTTTTTCTCAATTTAAATACTTCTGTAACAAATATCTTCATGGATATAATGTTTTCAAATAGTGGATTACCTCTTTAGTTTAATTTTTCTGAGGTGAAAATTATTGGGTAAAGGAAGTAAGAACATTTTTAGGGGTTTGGTACAGAATGCCAAGTTGCTTTCCAAAGAAGTTATAACAATTTACACTCCCTACCAGTAACGTATATAGATAACACCACAGTTAATCTAGAACTGCCTGTTATATTTTGTATATTTCAATTGGCAAACTTTTTTTTATATTTTGGGTTGATTTGTACTTCTTAGATTACTAGTGATGTTGGACATTTTACCATCTGTGAACTACAAATTGTCTATTCATGTCCTTTATTAATTTATTGGAGTCTTTCTACTAACTTTGTGAGGTATGTTTATTTGTTTTTTGTCTGTTTGTTTAGGAATTAACAGTCAATTTTATTAGGTTCAAACCAGGAGTCCATGAGTCTTGAGGATCTCTGTGTATCTGTCAATTTTCTTTTCCACGTTCTTTTAGGCCTGCTTCCTAGTCTCAGGAATTGTTTTCGGGTATTGTTTTTTCTCCCGGTAATGGATCTTGGCCTTTCCCTTTCTCTTCTCCAGAGTGATTGTAACTGCCTGGTACTTCCAGCCAACTTCATGAGCCAGGCCCCCATAGGTAGGCAAACTTCTGTGTAGGCTTCAGACATTCAGCCTTGAGGGCAGCAGGATGATATACATATACATAGTGGGATCCCTAACCCTGCCTGGCTCAGTGGATTGAGCGTGGGCCTGTGAACCAAAAGATCATCTGTTCAGTTCCCAGTCAGGGCACATGCCTGGGTTGTGAGCCTGGTCCCTAGTTGTGGGTTTTCGAGAGGCAACCAACTGATGTTTCTCTCACACGTCAATGTTTCTCTTCCTCTCTTTCTCCATCCCTTCTCCTCTCTAAAAATAAATTAAACAAAACAAAATTAAGGCACAGAATCCCATCAATAGGCCTCACTGCTTGTAGGGCAGCATGCCAAAAGATGCACCTGGGGGCTCAGAAGTGGTAAGCCCCGTGGGATGGGCTGGTGTTCATCAAGGCCAGGTACTTCAACTTGTTTTTGTATAAAATGCCAGAAATGTTGATGTCCTCACAGCACAACCATTACTTTCCAACCCAGCAAGTACCTGCTTGGCCACGATAGTTGCCATGTGGCCAGGACATGGCCTTAGCCATTGAGCAGTAGGATCTGCCCATTCGCCATCCTTGGCAGGCACCTGGAAAAGCCTAACTTGGTGAGTTCTTGAGTGTTTGGCTCTCGATAGTGAATGCTGTGGAGTACCACCCAGAACCCTGTTGAAGAGGGGAGCCTCCATTCCCCCACTGCCAGGAAGCCGAGCTGCTAACAGTTTACAACTGCTTCCCTCTCTGCTTTTCAGGGAAGGGAGTGCATTGCCTGAGGTTAGACTCCCTCTCTGGCCCATCCAAGGATGAGTGCACTGGAGCCCAACTTCCTTGCTGTAATTTGAGACAATTCTTAAGGACCAACAGTCTAAGGCCTCAGCTCCTGCTGTTGCACCACCACTTAGCTTCTCCTTCTGCCCAGGTCTGCCGCCCTCACTCCCTCATGGGTGCTGTTTCTAGAACCCTACCTAATATATTTTTCCCCAGCTTTACTGAGGTATAACTGATGAGTAAAATTTTAAGATATGTATTTTTTGATATACATATACATTGTGAAAGGATTCCCCCATCGAGTTAATTAACACATCTCATCTCACCTCACATATTTATCTTTTTTTTTTATGAGAACATTTCAGTTCTACGCTCTCAGCAAATTTCAATTATATAATATGGTGTTATTAACTATGGCCATCATGTTACATATTTATATCCTCAGACCTTATTCATCTTATATCTGAAAGTTTATACAGTTTTACCAACCTCTTCCTATTTCCCCATCCTCCAGTCCCTTTTCTATTCTCCATTTCTGGGTTTGACTTATTTCTTTTTAATCCCACCCATAAGTGATACCATGCAATGTTTGGCCTTCTCTGTCTTTCTGTCTTTCTCTGTCTGGCTTTCATTTGGTATAATTCCCTCCTGTTTCATCCATGTTCTTGCAAATGACAAAATTTCCTTCTTTTGATGCTGATATCCTATTGTGTGTGTATACCATGTTTCTTTGATCCAATCATCCATTGACAGACAATTAGAGCTAAAAAAACTTCCTGTGTACAAAGCTTCATCTGAGCCTGTTGCCAGGAAACCTGATTTGTTTCTCATTGACCTGTGATTATTTCCCATTCTTTTTCTGCTTCTTTTTTTTTTTGTCTTTTTTCTTATTTGCAGATGCTGAATTTCAAAATATCATACAGTCACATCTATCCTTTTTCTATTTAATTTCTTGTAAACTTAAAAGGCCCCCTCACATATTGTACATACACCAGAGGTTTGATTAACATTCAGTTCTATTTTCTTCTACTCTTCCTATGGCTGCCACTTTCTTTTTCTCGACTTCTGATTCTGATGAACTTCATTTTTAGTTAAGGATTAGAAACAAATGAGTAAGTGCTGTTTGTTGACTCAGCCTCTCTTCCTCCCTTTACTTGCAATGCCTCTGTTATGTTTTAAATGGAGGCTGTGTTCTTTCCATGTCTGCAGCTGTAGGAGCACTACTGATGAACCACTGCTTAGAAATGATTTCCGATGCTATCAACAATTTCCTCCCTGTGCATGGGCTTCTCAAGTGTTCTTGCCCCATTGATGAAGAGTTGGCCAAGTCCCATGCTGCTCCCCTTCAGCACAGCCCAGCACATTACCATGTTTAAGAAAAAGGCTGAATCCCAACACTGACCCTCCTTTACCTTCCAAGAAACTTAGCCCTACATTAATGAACTAGTATCTTTGCCCCTGAATACCAAATGAAACTTTGAATTCAATACAGATGTCCATGTTTATTGCCAAATTGCCAAGAAAACATTTACAATTACACTTCTTAATTAAACCAAATATTGTAAATGCGGCGGGGGGGGAGCAGTATTAAGAATTTTATTGTCTGATAAGCATACTTTTTGTGTGTGTTGCCAAGTGAGGATTGTATGCCCTTTTAATACACAGTCAGCATTTATGTTTTTGCCAAGCAAGCATGAGGCTTATTTCAAAAGATCCCAGTGTATTTTGTGCCAACCAGGAAGTTGTTGTTCAGATCTGTCTGCAGAGACTTAGCCAATGGGTATGGTTTTACTTGTGTGTTTTTTCCTCCTAAAAGTTCATGAGAAGCCTGTTTATAACTTTTTCCAAACTAGAATTTCTGCCCTGGCTGGTGTAGCTCAGTGGATTGAGTGCAGGTCTGTGAACCAAAGGATCACAGTTCGATTTCCAGTCAGGGCACAGCCTGGGCTGCAGGCCAGTTCCCAGCAGGGGATGCATGAGAGGCAACCAAACATTGACATTTCTCTCCCTCTCTCTCTCTCTCCTTCCCTTCCCCTTTAAAGATAAATAAATAAAATAAAATAAAAGAATTTCTGAACATAACTGAATGAAATTCACAGGTTCAACACTTAGATGTGGTATAAACAACCCCTGTAACCAAGTGAAGAACCATAACATTCAGAACTTAGTTTTCCACAAAGCACCTGAGTATCCCACAAACTGTGTCCTGAGTGCTCCTGGGTTAATCAGCATGTGGGGCAAACATCTAGTGCATTCATACACATCACACAGGACTCAAGCAACTGAAGATCTCCAGTATTAAAACACATGTTGTACATAGTTTTGGAGGCATTGGAGGGAGGGTATAAAACTATTCTCACAACTGCATCCCTTTGTTCATACAAGAGAGCCCCACCTCACTGCCCAGACTTCCCTTAATAGAAATTCACCAGGTAAGCTCACTTTCTTTCCATGAGCCCCTCCATTCTATGTGCCCTTTTAATTCCTTTTCTTCTCCCAAAATCCTACCTTCCTATTTCTTGGTAGCACCGTATTCCCCGACACTTATCCCCAAGATGTTAGCAGATCCCAAACTTCCTCTGATGTCACAGGTTTTCCCAGCTCCCTCCATGAATTATAAATCAAATCTATTCTCATCTTTGCATATATCTGCTGCTAAGTGGAGGGGAAGTACAAACACAGGAACCTGAGATTAGATGGGGTGGGAAAGAAGGGGTTTGGGGTCGTTCTCCACTTTCCAGGTATAGTTTGTCTTTTTGCTTTCTTTTTTGGGGTTGTTTTCAAGAATATTTATTTTTAATTACACTTAGCTCTGACAGAAAGATTTAATCTCTTTATCATTGTCCTCTTTAGGTTTTCATATGGACTCAAATCTCCATCCCAACCGCTGTTCACAAATGTGAGCTTACAATGAAAGAGGAATATTGGACTTCCAGCCATGATGAAGACATAGGTAGACACTGTGCCTCCTTGCACAACTGAAATAAGGATGACAAAAATTTAGAAACAAAATAATAACCAGAACTGACAGAAAATTGAACTGTATGGAAGTCAGACAGCCAAGGAGCAGAAATAGACACATTCATCCAGACCAGCGGGACAAGACAAAAAAGTGGCTGAAACAGAAGAATAGATCAAAGCTCTAGAAATAATACAACTAAGCAATGAAGAGATAGCCAACCTATCAGATGCACAGTTCAAAGCACTGGTGATCAGGATGCTCACAGAATTGGTTGATTTTGGTTGCAAATTAAATTAAAAAACGAAGGCTACGCTAAGGGAAATGAAGGAAAATGCACAGGGAATCAATAGTGATGGGAAGAAAACTGGGACTCAAATCAATGGAGTGGACCAGAAGGAAGAAACAAACAACCAAATAGAAAAGAATGAAGAAACAAGAATTCAGAAAAATGAGAGGCCGAGGAACCTCCAGGACATCTTTAAACATTCTAACATCTGAATTATAGGGGTACCAGAAGGGGAAGAGGAAGAGCAACAAGTAGAAAAGTTATTTGAACAAATAACAAAGGAGAACTTCCCCAATCTGGCAAGGAAAATAGACTTCCAGGAAGTCCAGGAAGCTCAGACAGTCCCAAAGAAGTTGGACCCAAGGAGGAACACACCAAGGCACATCATAATTACATTAGCCAAGATTAAAATGAAGGAGAGAATCCTAGAAGCAGTAAGAGATAAGAAGACAGTTACCTACATAAAACTTCCCATCAGACTGTCAGCTGATTTCTCCAAAGAGACCTTACAGGCAAGAAGGGGCTGGAAAGAAGTATTGCAAGTCATGAAAGGCAAGGACCTACATCCAAGATTGCTCTATCCAGCAAAGGTTTCATTTAGATAGGAAGGGCAGATAAAGCACTTCTCAGATAAGGTCAAGTTCAAGGAGTTCATCATCACCAAGCCCTCATTTTATGAAATGTTAAAGGGACTTATTTAAGAAACAGAAGATAAAAAACATGTATAGCAAAATGACAGCAAACTCACAATTATTAACAACCACACCTAAAACAAAAACAAACTAAGCAAACAACTAGAACAAGAACAGAACCACAGAAATGGAGATCACATGGAAGGTTAGCAACAGGGGAATGGGAGGAGGAGAGGGGGAAAAGATGCAGAGAATAAGTAGCATAGATGGCAGGTAGAAAATAGGGGGAGGGCAAGAATAGTATGGGAAATGTAGAAGCTAAAGAACCAATGACACATGGACATGAACTAAAGGGGGAGAATGTAGGGGGGAGGGGGTGTGTAGGGTGGAGGGGAATGAAGGGGGAAAATGGGATAACTGTAATAGCATAATCAATAAAATATATTTAAGAAAAATTTTTTAAAAGGAATATTGGTTCCACTCTGACCTTGAATTACATGACAAAGCCTCGCCTATCAATTCAGCCTTGGTAGGAGCAAGGCCAAAGGACCTTTCCCTAATTCCTGAGTAATTTAACCACAAAATCTTGATACCATCTATATATCTCCACTGAAAGACATATCTCATTTCTTCCCACCTCATCATTTGCTCCCCTCTATAACTACTGTTTTAGGGTGTAGAGTGAAGAAATTGGGGCAGCTGACTCTGGCCCACAGATGTCTTTAGGTAGCCACTGTATCCAATCTGTGAAGTGGGTAAAGGCCACAGTCATAGATGACCCAAGAGGCCTTGATGGAAACACTATCACAACTTCCTGGAAAAGTTTCAACATGTTTTTGGCAATCCTGTCAAAGAGTAAAGTGCCACACAATGTATTTGACAAAGGCACGGCTCAGATCACCATTACACCAAGCATTCTTCTCCAAGACCCAGTAAAACTACCCTGCTGACCCTTGGCTTACTTGTTGACACAAATAAAATGTCATGTCTTATGTATCTAATGTTGGAGAACCTCATGGACCTGATCTCCTTTCATGTTTGCCTCAGGGGTAAGCTCAACATGAGGTCCTGAAACCAGTGCCTTATTTCCCCCAGGAGACTCTCCAAGACCTTGGGAATAGACTGTTGAATGGAAGGACAAAGCAGCTAGGTGGTTCAGTGGTTCCTCACCCTGGTGGAAGTCCATTTATGCCACTGTGAATGTTTATCCCTACCAAAATATCACGACTGTCAATAGCATCCTGTGGTGGAGACTGCTTGTAGTCAATCACGCTTACTTCCATATTAGTAGAGTTTAAACTGAGCACATGATTGCCCAGCTAGAAACTACATTTCCCAGACACCCATGAGGCTAGGTGCGGCCAAGTGAGTAACTTATTAAGTGACTAAGCAATGAGCAACTTCCTCCTCATTGCTTGAAAGGAAATGCAGTGAGGAGGAAGTTGCCTGTCTTGAACTTCTGCTTTTTGTTCTGACCTCGAGCTGTAAAACCAAAGTACCAAAATTTGACCAGGCATTTGAACAGGTCATAGTTTGACCAAGACTGTGATCTAATGCCAAGGTCTTAGAATTTTTGTGTCATGCGGCCTGTTAAAAGTCTGATGACATATATGGATCCCTTCTCAGAAAAATATACCACAAAACACCCACTAGAGTGGATAAACTCTAAAAGACAAATAATCCCTAATATTTGGGAGAATGTAGAGCAACTGGAACTCTTATAGATTGCTTGTTAGTAAGAGCATAATCTCATTCAAATACTTTGGAAAACAGTTTGGCAGTATCGACTAAAGCTAAACATATATTTACCCTATGACCCAGCAATTCCACCCATAGGTTTATAGATAACAGAAATGAGTGTATATGTATACCCAAGATACATCTGAGAATGTATATATAGTTTTATTTGTAATAGTCAAAAACAGGAAATAACTCATGTCCATCGGTAGTAAAATAGATCAATCAGTTGTTACTACCCAGCAATAAAGGGAAGGGATTAACAATACACATGAAAACTTGAATGAATCTCACAGACATTATACTTACTGAAAGAAGACAACAAAAAGTGTACACACTTAACTAGGTTTATTTTGGTAATCATTTTGTAATATATACAGCTATCGAACCATTATGTTGTTTACCTGAAACCATTATATATGTGTGTCAATTATAGCTCAATAAAAAAATAATATGCCCTGGTTGGTGTGGCTCAGTTGGCTAGAGTATAGTCCCTAGACCAAAATGTCATGGGTTTGATTCTCCGTCAGGGCACATACCCACGTTGCGGGTTCAATCCCTGGTCAGGGCACGTATGATAAGACAGCCAGTTGATAGTTCTCTCTCACATTGATGTTTCTTTCCCTCTCTCTGTCTTCCTCCCTCTCTTTCTAAAAGCAATGAAAAAAAAATCCTCTAATGAGGGTTAAAAAATAATAAAAATCTTTAAATAATATTTTGCCTTGACTGGTGTGGCTTAGTTGGGTGGGTGTCATCCCACAAAGCAAAAGATTGTGGGTTAGATTCATGGTCAGGGCACATGACTGGGTTAGGTTCCCAGTCAGGTTGCATGTGAGAGGTAGCCAATTTATGTTTCTCTCTCACTTCAATGTTTCTCTCCCTTTCCTTCTCCCTCCTTCTCCCCTCTCTAAAAAACATAAAAATAAAAATAAAATAATATTCTGAGGTCGAGGGGAGAAATGAATAGGCAGAGCAAATAGGATGTTTAAAGCACTGAAAATACCCTCTATGATATTATGATATAGCTATATGTCATTATACATTTGTCCAAACCCATACACTGTACAGTGCATGTAAACCACAGACTTACTTTAGGTGATTACGATGTGTCAACGTAGGTTCATCCTTCGTACAAAAAACTATAACTTTGAAGTGAGATTGGTAATGAAGAAGCTATGCATGTGTGGGAACAGTGGGTATACGGGAAAATCCCTGTACCGCCTTCTGAATTTTGTTATATGCTTAAAAGTGCTCTGAAAAATAAAGTTTGTTATTTTTTTTACAAAGTATACACGCTATATGATAGAATTTATATGGATGTCAAGAACAGATAACACTACTTACTGATAATAAAAATCCAAATAATAATTACCTTTGTGAGAGAGGCACCACGAAGAACTGGGAAAGACCACAAAGAAACTTTGTAGGGTGATGAAAAAATTCTATATTTTGATGGCATTGAAAAGTATAATTTCACCTAGCTGTACACTTAAAATTTGTGTGTATTTTATTCACCTGACTGTGTATGTATTATGATTCAGTGAAATAGAATATACAAATAAATAGAAAATAGAATTCTTAAAATTATAAATTATTTTGAAATACATTGTTAAAATATTACAAATGTTATATTTTTCCTGTTTATTGGATTTATTGGACTGACACTGGTTAACAAAATTATATAGGTTTCAGGTGTATGATTCTACAACACATCATCTGTACACTGTAATGTGCGTTTACTACCCAAGTCAAGTCTCCACTCCATCATCATGTACCCTGCCACATCCTCCTTCAATCTCCCCACCCTCCCTTATCCCAGCAATCAACATGCTATTGTCTGTGTCCATGAGTTCTTTCTTGCTTTTGTTTCTTTTCTGACAAGGCCCCCACTCTCCACACCCAGCCCACCCCTGACAGCTGTCAGTCTGCTATCTGTGAGTCTATCTTCTTGTTAGCTCATTTAGTGCATTAGATTCCACATATGAGTGAAATCATATGGTGCTTGTCTTTCTCTGCCTGGCATATTTCATTTAGCATAAAACTCTTCATGCCCATCCATGCTCTCACAAAGGGTAAAATTTCCTTCTTTTTTATAGCTGAGTAGTATTCCATTGTGTAAATGTACCACAGTTTTTTTTATCCACTCATCTACTGATGGATACTTAGGCTGCTTCCAAATCTTGGCTATTTATTACAAATGTTTGAAAAGCTAATTTGTGATATTGTAATATATAAGGTCTGTCCAGAAGGTATCCAGTCATGTACTATGAAAAATAGAGACATTTATTGAAGAAGATAGAAGACACAAGAAACATTGTACACAGGACAAGGATGCCTCAGTCCCCTTCAAAGTAGGCATCTTGGGACCTCACACAATTCTCCTAATCGCCATCAGCTGCCCATCATATTTTCCTGAATCTCATTGGTATCCTGAAATCTCTTCCTTTTCAAAGATTATTTTAGTTTGTGGAAAAGCCAGAAGTCACAGGGTGCCAAATATGGGCTGTAGAGGGCTGAGTCACCTGGATGATTTGATGTTTTGCCAAAAAAACTCTGCATGAGATGTGATGCATGAATGGGTGTATTGTTGTGATGAAGCTTTAGTCACCAGTTGCCTATAGCTGTGGCCTTCTGAATCATCCAAATAGTTTCTGCAGAGGAATGTTCAAGCTTACTGCAAAATTGAATGCCGATTCATTGCTCTATTCGCTCAGTTATTTTGAATTCAGTGGTCACACAGTACACATGCTCACTCAACAGTGTCTACTGCCCTCACTGACTAGTACAGTGAAGTCATCATTGTTCACGCATGCATATTCCAGTCCACTCTCCTTGGTTGCCAGATTACACTGATGCCACACAAACTGTTCTTGTTATATTAACAATGGCTGGACTTTTTCCAGACAGACCTCGTTTATGCTTCTTCAGTGATGTATCAAATAATAAGCAGCGGCAGGTTTAATAAATACCATAATTCAAAGTAATGATGAATATAGCTGACATTTGAAGATAATTAAAATTATATAAAATATCTATTATTTGTTCTGGTGATAAGTTCACAAGTACTGCTAATTAAAGAAAATGTTAAATATGAAATAGAGATATAATTTTTCCCATTCAAATCTATGAAGCCTCTGAACTCTATCCATAGGATCTTTGGAGGTCCAAGAACAGAGGTTAAGAAGCCCTGAGGGATGGCGGAGCAACAATATGGAGGTACCTGGATCACACAACGACCACATGGAGCAGAGCCTATCAGTCTGGCGCACGTCTCTCAGGGCTATTCAGTGAGAGTAAAATAAACTTCTATTTTTGATGAGTTGTCCTGTTGTAGGTCTCTTTATTATAGCAGCTTAGACTTTACCCTAATTAATGCAGACCACTACTAGGTGAATTCATAAACTTATGATCCTCTTTCACTAAATCCAAGTTGGGAACTGTCTCTCAGATCCTGGTTATTTGGGAATCAGCTGCCTGTTGAAATCCCCTATTTGATTATCCTCTCTGAGAAGAGACGTTTACCAGGTGAGACCCTTACTGTCTGTCCCCTCCCTCCCCTTTTCATTCTTTCCCCCATCTCAGTCTCCAGGCACGAATTCAGAAGTGAGACCATGTTAAAGAGCTCTGACTTAAAATTACAATACCAACTCTGAATGTCTAAAATTATCTCAAAATAAAAAGATAAACTATATACAATCTGAAAAATTATAACCTTCTGGTGCTTAGATCCAGTGGCTCAGACATACGACTTGATGGTGTATCCAAATCCTGGGTTCTAAGTCTTCGAATCACTGTCTTCAGCAATGTGGATTATCACTGGCCAAACGGGGACTGCCACCTAAGAGCTCCGGGTAAAAACTTGAAAACACACATTCGCAAACACACACACACACACACACACACACACACACACACACACACACACACACATTGATTAAAACTGTGCCCAATATCCAATTCAATCCCACCCAATTGATAAGGAGGAAATTTTCTTCCTGATGAGATTTAGAACTAAGTAAAAAATGTTTAAGAAAATCAAATCTGCAACACTTAATAAATGTATTATATTTTTATGTTATGGAACTTACAAGTTTGAATTTTGTATACTTCCAAAGCTTTAAATTAATTATATTATTAGAGTCAGAGAAGTTAGCATAGTGATTCAAATTTAACATATATAATTATTTGAGTTGTAATTATTTAGTTGAAATCTCACTATGCTTTTCTACTATTTGAACACTGAAGAAAATGTAAGTTTAATTTTTCAAGTTTAATTAGCTATTTGAGAACTTAAGAAAATTTTGTTTCATTAAAGTTTGAAGTACTTCTAAAACTCAAGTATATTTTCAATATACAAACAATTTGAAATATTTAAGGGAATTTCATTTGCAAAAGCTCCTCTAACGTAATGGCTAAAATGTGTCAAATTACTAGTTAGAGTAAAATATGAGTCAAATGTAAATGTTTAAGAAACAACTAGATGTTTACAAAGTTTAATTAACTGCCATTAATTTTTAACATCAAAATAAACCCCTGAAAGACCAGCAAAATCTCTTATTTAACTAAGACACCATTCATGATGACTAACTGCCCAGACACACCTATTTGTGAGATTTTCACACTGGGCTGGTTCTCAAAGTCTTATTTAAAATATGGATTGCTCAGCCTCTACTCCAAACTGAATCAGAAATTGGGACGAAGTCTGGGAGCCGTGGACTTCCTCTTCCTGTACCAGGGATAAGGCAACTTCTAGTGCACTGATGTCTATTTAATATTCATTTCATTCATCACCATGGTTTCACTGAGGAACTTAAAATGTTTTGCATATGCTACTTGATTCATGCTAATATCTGAAAATGTGGTAATCATAACTCCAAGTGTGGTGGACTTACAAATGTCTCCATGGCAACAATTCACTCCATGGTCTTCTTGGTCAGGTTTATAAGGACCCTCAAATATATTTAAAATTCTAAATTATTTTGATTTTGAGCAGACACACATAAAGAATTGTTTTTCAGAATAACTCTTTACACCTTTTTCAGGAGTACTATAAAAAAGGAAAGACCAAAAGAAAAGAGGAAGAAAGGTAATAGTAATCAGTCCTTCTCATAAGAGCTTATTTTATGTGGCAATGAATTAGAATATTAAGGTCAAATATATAAAACTGAATCACACAGCCTACATATTTTTTAATCTGACACTTATTTGTCCAAGTTCATGTGGTATTGTTTATTATTTCCTTTTAATATATTTTATTGATTATGCTATTACAGCTGTCCCATTTTTTTTCTCCCCTTTATTCCACTCTGCTCTGCATACCCCCTTCCACCAGCATTCCCCAACCTTAGTTCATGTCCATGGGTTGTATATATAAATTCTTTAACTTCTCAATTTCCCATACTATTCTTAACCTACCCCCGTCTATTTTGTACCTACCATTTAAGCTTCTTATTCCCTGTAGCTTTTCCCCCATTACCCACCCACCCCCATGTGATCTCCATTTCTGTGATTCTGTTCCTGTTCTAGTTGTTTGCTCAGTTCATTTTTGTTTTTGTTTTAGGTTCAGTTGTTGATAGTTGTGAGTTTGTTGTCATTTTATTGTTCATAGTTTTGATCTTCTTTTTCTTAGATAAGTCCCTTTAGCATTTCATATAATAAGGGCTTGGTGATGATGAACTCCTATTATTTGACCTTATCTGGGAAGCACTTTCTCTGCCCTTCCATTCTAAATGATAACTTTGCTGGATAGTGTAATTGAATGTAGGTCCTTGCCTTTCATGACTTTGAATACTGCTTTCCAGCCCCTTCTTGCCTGTAAGGTTTCTTTTGAGAAATCAGCTGACAGTCTGATGGGAACTCCTTTGTAGGTAACTGTCTCCTTTTTTTTTTTTTTTTTTTTTTTTTTTTTTTTTTTTTTTTTTTTTTTTTTTTTTTTTTTTTTTTTTTTTTTTTTTTTTTTTTTTGCTGATTTTAAGGTTCTCTCCTTATCTTTCATCTTGGGTAGTGTAATTATGATGTGCCTTGGTGTGTTCCTTTTGGGTCCAACTTCTTTGGGACTCTCGGAGCTTCCTGGACTTCCTGGAAGTCTATTTCCTTTGCCAAATTAGGTAAGTTCTCCCTCATTATTTTTTCAAATAAGTTTTCAGTTTCTTGCTCTTTCTCTTCTCCTTCTGACATCCCTATGATTTATATGTTGGAACGTTTAAAGTTTCCCTGGAGGTTCCTAAGCCTCTCCTCATTTTTTTGAATTCTTGTTTCTTCATTCTGTTCTGGTTGAATGTTTACCTCTTCCTTCTGCTCCAAACCATTTACTTCATCCCTGGTTTCCTTCCTGTCACTGTTGGTTCCCTGTATATTTTCCGTTATTTCACTTTTCATAGCCTTCACTTCTTCCTGTACTTTGTGACCATATGCAACCATCTTTGTGAGCATCCTGATTACTAGTGTTTTGAACATCTGATAGGTTCACTATCTCTTTCTTGCTTAGCTCTATTTTTTGAACTTTGATGCGTTCTTCCATTTGGGCCATATTTCTTTGTCTTGGTACACTTGTTATGTTGTAAGTGGCAGAGCCTTAGGTATTTGCCAGGGTGCGGCAACCCACCTTGCTGAGTTGTAGCACTGTATGTGGGGGAGGGGTCCGAGAGGAAACAATGCCACTTGCTCAACTCTCAGCCAGCTTTCAGTCACCTCCTCCTCTACCCACAAACAAATTGGGCCCATCTGGTGATAATACTCGGGTGAGTGGTTTGTGTACACTCTAGGACACTTTGGGTCTATCCAACAAACTCTTCCGTGAGGCTGGGAGTTCTTCCCACCACTAAAACCCTCACAGGTTTTTGCAGTCAGAGTTTTCAGGCTTCATTTCTCTATGCTGGAACCCTGGGTTGTGCTGTCTGTCTTGCTCCCCAGTTGTTCCTCCCAGTTTATTTGCATGCAAAAGTGGGAACACCAGCTCTGTCAGCAGTCACCTCACCCACTGCACCAGCCACCACCTTGCTGTGAGTCCTCTCCGCCCTGGCTGCCTGTCTGTGCCCCTCTTCCGAGTCTGGATGATATTTCTTTAACTCCTTGGTTGTTGGACTTCCATACAGTTCAATTTTCTGGCAGTTCTGGTTAATTTTTGTTTTTAAATTTGTTGTTGTCCTTCTTTTGGTTGTGTGAGGAGGCAAAGTATATGTACCTATGCCTCCATCTTGGCCAGAAGTTCCCCATATTTTATTATTTAATACATAAAATGATCCATTATTCAACTAGACATTACTTCTATGCATTAAAAATGTATAAGTCATCACAAAATGGTTTTGGAGGGAACATATTTCTCTCTATATATATATAGAACACACAGCTTACTCAGATATCTGATCATGGGAGAACTGACAAAATGCTGTTGAATTAAACTGCCAGTCCTGATTGGGAGAATGCCTCATAATCAAGTACACAACTGAAAAAGTTGTACTATCAATTGTTCCTTCAAAAATGTCACAAAGTAAGTGTACGGTTTGTTAAGTGTCCCTATTGTTAAGATTTTGGTTAATTTAAAAATGGAATTGTTAAATATAGAGGCACCCTGCATATTCCAAACTCAGGACCCAAACAGCAATGAACATATATTTATTGATTGCTTGCCTAAGGATTGGTAGAATCTGCTCATTCAAAAAAGCAAAATGAACAGATTATAAAGGGTCATTGAGTTGTTTCCAAGAGACCATGAAATAGCCCTAAGCAGCAGGTCAACCTCACATTTTAAAAATCTGATCAACGTTCCTGCCTCTGCCCTGGTCTATTTGATCCATCCCCTCAGAGTATTTTTCTGCATGAGTGTTGCTTTCTTTCAGGATTGCCCTGGGGAGGACCTTCTGCCTTCAGCACACTCAAACATTTCTGACCACAGTACTTCTGAGGCTGTATATACCTCTGTGGATTGTTTGACAGAACTCAGTGGTATGAAAGTTAAATAGTGACCAGCTTCACTGGACAGTAGGCTCTGTGAAGTCAGTGCCCACAAGATGATTCATCTTGTCCTGTCATTCACTTCAGTCCCCACTGCACAGACTCTCAGAGCGGTTTTTATTACATGTTTGTAGACTGAGAATGAATGGAATTAATGAATATATACAGCATGAGCAGGGTCATGGGAAGAAGTACTTGGATAATCTGTTTGTCATTGTTTCTTTGGCCAGCAATAGGGACCACCAATGCTGGGGTACAGCTGATCTCATGAGTTTCCACCTCATACCAGGATCTGGGCAGAGGGACACACCCCTTTTGGGCCCCATTGCCACATATGGGAGAACTTTCAGGAGGATGTACCACCTCTTTAAGCTTGCCTTGAGCATATGAAGTAGCTTATTCTAAATACAGGTTTAATCTTAATCTTCACTGTGTTACTTGTCTTCTCTTTCTTTTACGACACTTATCTTGCTTATACTTTTGAAACAAAGGACTTCCATCCTTCTATTATTATAGGGCTCTAGTCTTGTAACACATAAGTGACAATGACTTTCTTGTTAAAAGCAAGTATTCTTCTAAAAGAACTATGGATTATTTCCAGTGGTGACTTGGGAAGAAAATATGATGGATTCTTTCTGGCCCCTCAAAGATCTGCTTCTGGCTCCAGACTCTAACACTACCTATGTATCTTCATAAAGTCACCTAGCATCTTGAGGTTTCATTTTCTTCAACTATAAGATAAGCTGGAAAAAAAAAACAGTAGATGGTCTCTAGGTTTCCTTGTAGCTTCAAAATTCTCTTCTTTGCTGTGGGTCTGCTGCACCCACCACAGTGCTAGACACTAAGATGGCTGACGTTGGACCATGTTGGACACTGAGGTCATATCCCTGGGATGCGTGCCCTCATGCAGCACAGCTGGCGCCCTGGGGCTGAGCAGAGACAAACCCCAGGGTTGTGCAGGGCCAACACAATAAATGATAAGTGTATGCCATTTATTCTGTTATCTAAAAGGCAGTACCATAAGAATCAGAAGTCCACTTGAAACCACCAGGTGCCCTTCCTGGAAATCTGGAGTTTATAGAGAAACTGAGTGAAAAATCAGTGGTGTTGTTAGCATGAGTGATTCAATTGCCAATTTGTTTAGACAAATTTAACTGAACAGAATCTTGGTCTCTGTATGGTTTTTATAAAATCCAGTACTTTCCCTGGTTGGGTAGCTCAGTTGATTTGAGTATCATACCAATACTCCACGGTTGTGGGTTTGAACCCAAGTCAGGGCACATGCAAGAATGAACCAGTAAATGCATAAATAAATGGAACAACAAATCAATGTCTGTCCATCTCTCTCTCTCTCTCTCTCTCTCTCTCTCTCTCTCTTTCTCTCTCTCTCTCCCTTTCTCTATCTGAAATCAATTTTAAAATTATTTTAAAACCAAGCACTTTATTCTTGGGATAATTTTTGTCCCAAATCCCCTTAAAGTGATAGTTAATCTCTAATATTGTATGTAATAGGCAAACTAATGCCCCCCAAAAGATGTCCAATTCTTAATCCCTGAAAACTGTATATTTCAGGTTACATGGCAAAGGAAAATTAAGGTTATAGATGTTTTTAAGATGACTAATCAGTTGCCCCTGAAGAGGTTTTTCTGGATTACGCAGATGGGCCCAGTATAATACAAGAGTCTTTTAAAGTAGAAGAGGGAGGCACAAGAGCTCAGAGGATACTGTGCTGCTGGCTTTGAAGATGGAGGAAGGGAACATGAGGCGATACAAGCAGGCTGCCTCTAAAAGCTAGAAAAGGCCAGGAAACCGATTATCCCCTAAAGCCTCTGGGTGAATATAGCCCTACCTACCGACACCTTGACTTTAACTCAGACCCATTTCATACTTCTGCCCTCCAGAACTGTAAGAGAATAATTATGTTGTTTTCAGTCACTATTTTGTTGTTATTTGTAGCTGTAGGAGTAAGAAACTAGTAGATGGCATGTATTCTAATGCTCCAGAGATTTGCAATAGTAATATCATTAAGATGGCTGAAAATAGATACATTTAAAGCAAAACAAATATGAAATTAAAAATTACATAATAAAACTACAAGGAAATTAAAGGTACATTATTCTTTTCCAATCATTTTTTATTTGTCAATTTTAGTTGATATACAATATCATATTAGTTTCAGGTACACCTCGGTAATTAGACATTATATAACTTGCTAGTGATCATCCCAGTAAACCTCATACCCATCTGACACCACTTATAGTTATTAGAATATTCTTGACTTTATGCTGTACTTTACATCCCTGTGACTATTCTAAATACTAATTTATTTTCTTAATCCTTTTACCTTTTTCATTTACTCCTTCAATCCCCATCCCATCTGGTAACTATCTAAATGTTCTCTGTATCTATGAGTCTGTTTCTGTTCTACTTATTCATTTATTTTGATTTTCATATTCAATTATCTATAGATATGAATTTATTGCCATTTTATCATTCATATTTTTTATCTTCATCTTTTTTAAAAAGAACCTTTAACATTTCATGTAATATCAGTTTGGTGGTGATGAACTTTTTTCGCTTTTCCTTGTCCAAGCAGCTCTTTATATGTTCTTCAATTTCAAATGATAGCTTTTCTGGGTAGAGTAATCTTGGTTGTAGGTCCTTGCTATTGATCACTTTGAATATTTCTTGTGAATCCCTTCTGGCTTGCAAAGCTTATGTTGAGAAATCAACTGACCCTTTTATGGGAGCTCCCTTGTAGTTAAATAACTGTTTTTCTCTTGCTGCTTTTAAGATTCTCTCTTTGAAAAATAAAGTTGCTACTTCCAATCAAGATGGCAGCATAAGTAAACATAGCTCTCCTCGTCGCACAGCCAAATCAAAATTACAACTAAATTATAGAACAAACAACAATCAGAATCAGCAGACATTGAGTTAATGGAAGTCTGACAACTACAGAATTAAAGAAAACACATTTATCCAGACTGGTAGGAGGAGTAAAGATGTGGAACAGGCTGGTCCCACATACATGTGTGGTGGATAAAAATCCGGGGGGATATATTAAGAGTGAAGAGTGCAGCCGCACAACGGGTCCCCAGCCCAGGGTACCAGTGCAAGGAAGATAACTTCCCATAACTTCTGGCTGCAAAACCCAGCAGGGATTGAGTCAATCCCTTCCTCTTAAAGAGCCACAGATGAATTTACTCAGACTCACCCATCTGAGCTTCAGCACCAGGGTAGCTGTGCGAAATGCACTAGTAGCATATAAGGAGGAACTGCAGTAAACGGCATCAAGACAAGAGCTAGGGGACAACTTTCTCCCAGACAAAAAGGTGGACAAGGCCACAGAGCTGACTGACAGGTGCCATTTCTGAGACTCCATTAAACTGGCTAACACTGTTTGCCCCACCTTGGAGATCATCCCCTGAAACTGTCCCACACAACTTACAGCTGTTAACAGTAGCATTTCCATTTGAAAGGTTGGTCTTGGCTCAAGCTTAACTTCATAACTCCTTTCAAATAAGCAACAGCCAGCGTCAGTAGGCCCACAGCCTACATACCTCTTGCTAAGTGGCCTCAGGCACAGCACTAGCAGCAACCAGCTTTGGGTCACAGCTTGGCTTTGCCTGAGAATCTCCAAGCTCAAGACAAGTAACAGCCATCTCAGATTGCTCTATAGCTCAGGTAGAATGGCCCTGGGCAAAACATAGGAGGGGGTTAAACTGGCCTGAACTACCTGGGAAACCCCAGAGCCTGCTGACCCAGTGGACAGCTGCAGACCATGTCATAGCACCACCACCTTGCCCCTGTACAGCTGATCCTTCATGGAGGACAGAGGTTGACAATCAGTGGTCACAGCCAAAAATCCTTGCAACTGACTGGCCTGGATAAATCACTTCCATTAATCTCCCAACAGGAAACAAGGCTCACCTACAATGTGAATGTACTTAGCCCTCACAGAGGGTGCAACTCGAGTACCCAGCTTTGGTGATAGGGGAGGCTGTGCCACTGGACTTACTGGACACCTACTACATTAGGCCACCCTACCAACATGGGAGACATAGCAGTTCTACCTAATACATAGACACAAACACAGGGAGGCTGCCAAAATGAGGAAACAAAGAAACATGCCCCCCCCCAAAAAAAAACAGATCAAAACTCCAGAGAAAGAACTAAATGAAATAGAGGTATGCAATCTATCAGATGAAGAGCTCAAAACACTGGTTATAAAAATGCTCAAGGAACTTGGAGAGGACCTAACAGCATTAAAAAGATCCAGTAAGAAACAAAGTATGCACTAATAGAAATAAAGAATAACTTATAGGGAAACAACAGTACAGCAGATGAATCCAAGAGTCAAATCAACGAATGGAACATAAGGAAGAAAAAAACAACCAATCAGAGCAACAAGAAGAAAAATGAATTAACAAAAACAGGTTAGTGTAAACAGCCTCTGGGACAACTTCTAACATTCACATCATAGGGGTGCCAGAAGGAGAAGAGAAAGAGCAAGAAACTGGGAATCTATTTGAAAAAATAATGAAAGAAACCTTCCCTAATTTGATAAGGAAATAAACATGCAAGTCCAGGAACCACAGAGAGTCCAGACAAGTTGAATGCAAAGAGGCCATCTGAGATACACCATAGTTAAAATGCCAAAGGTTAAAGACAAAGACGGAATCTTTTTTTTAAAGATCTAATTGGCTTTATTAAGCAATTTATGCACTGGGCAGCATCCTATCCAGCAGATGGAAGGGTGCTCTAAGGAGCTGTACAAAATGAAAGGTTTTTTAAAAAATACATTTTATTGACTATGCTATTACAGTTATCCCATTTCCCCCGCTTCATTCCCCTCCACCCTGCACACACTCTCCCACCCACATTCCCCACCTTCAGTTCATGTCCATATGTCATAAGTTCTTTAGCTTCTACATTTCCCACACTATTCTTGACTTCCCCCTGTCTATTTTCTACCTGCCATCTATGCTACTTATTCTCTGCATCTTTTCCACCTCTCTCCTCCTCCCACTCTCCTGTTGCTAACCTTCCATGTGATCTCAATTTCTGTGGTTCTGTTCCTGTTCTAGTTGTTTCCTTAGTTTGCTTTTGTTTTTGTTTTAGGTGTGGTTGTTAATAGTTGTGAGTTTGCTATCATTTTACTATACATGTTTTTTATCTTCTGTTTCTTAAATAAGTCCCTTTAACATTTCATACAATAAGGGCTGAGTGGTGATGAACTCCTTTAACTTGGCCTTATCTGAGAAGCACTTTATCTGCCCTTCCATTCTAAATGAAAGCTTTGCTGGATAGAGCAGTCTTGGATGTAGGTCCTTGCCTTTCATGACTTGGAATACTTCTTTCCAGTCCCTTCTTGCTTATAAGGTCTCTTTTGAGAAATCAGCTGACAGTCTGATGGGAACTCCTTTGAAGGTGACTGTCCCCTTATCTCTTGCTGCTTCTAGAATTCTCTCCTTCATTTTAATCTTGGCTAATGTAATTATGATGTGCCTTGGTGTGTTCCTCCTTGGGTCCTACTTCTTTGGGACTCTCTGAGCTTCATGGACTTCCTGGAAGTCTTATTTCCTTTGCCAGACTGGAGAGGTTCTCCTTTGTTATTTGTTCAAATAACTTTTCTACTTGTTGCTCTTCCTCTTCCCCTTCTGGTACCCCTATAATTCAGATGTTAGAATGTTTAAAGATGTCCTGGAGGTTCCTAAGCCTCTCCTCATTTTTTTGAATGCTTGTTTCTTCATTCTTTTCAGTTTGGTTGTTTCTTTCTTCCTTCTGGTCCACTCCATTGATTTGAGTCCCAGTTTCCTTCCCATCACTATTGGTTCCCTGTGCATTTTCCTTTATTTCGCTTAGCGTAGTCTTCATTTTTTCATCTACCTTGCAACCAAATTCAACCAGTTCTGTGAGCTTCCTGATCACTAGTGCTTTGGACTATGCATCTGATAGGTTGGCTATCTCTTCGTCACTTAGTTGTATTTGTTCTGGAGCTTTGATCTGTTCTTCTGTTTGGGCCTTTTTTTTTTTTTTTTTTTTTTTTTTTTTTTTTTTTTTTTTTTTTGTCTTGTTGGGCTTGTTACATATGAGAGGCAGAGCCTTAGGTGTTCACCAGGGCGGGGCAACCCAGTCACTGGGTTGTGATGCTGTATGTGTGCGGGGGTGGGGACCGAGAGAAAACAATGACGCTTGCTCTGCTCTCTGTCAGATTTCAGTCCCTTCTGCCACTTCCCCCAGCCAAACTCTGCCCTTCTGTTGCTGATTCCCATGTGGGTGGGCTTGTGTACATTCTAGGACCCTGTGAGTCTCTCCAACAAACTCTCCTCTGAGGCTGCAAGTCTCTTCCAGCACCTCAGCCCCCACAAGTATTTTCAGTCGGTGTTTTGCGGCTTTATTTCCCCATGCTGGGTTGTGTGGTCTGTCTCACTACTCAGTTTCACCTGGTTTATCTGCTTGCACATGTGGGACCGCCGCATCAGCCAGCCACCTTGGGCACTGTGTCCCACTTCACAATCGCCACCTCTCTGGGTCTGCCCGTTGCCACCCTGCACCTGGGGTTTGTCAGCCATTGCCTTGGGTGCCCGGTGCCACCTCTTTTTTTGCCACGACCCCTCTCTGTCAGGTTGCCCGACTCCGCTCCTCGTACCGGTCTGGATGAATGTGTCTATTTTAACCCCTTGGTTATTGGACTTCCATACAGTTCAATTTTCTGTCAGTTCTGGTTGTTATTTTGTTTCTAAATTGTTATTGTCCTTATTTTGGTTGTGTGAGAAGGCACAGTATGTCTACCTACACCTCCATTTTGGCTGGAAGTCCAAAGAGAGAATCTTAAAAGCAGCAAGAGAAAAGCAGTTAGTTATCTGCAGGGGAGTTCCCATGAGACTGTCTGCTAATTTCTCAAAAGAAACTTTGCAGGCTAGAAGAGACTGGCAAGAAATATTCAGTCATGAAAAGCAGGGACCTACAGCTGAGATTGCTCTACCCAGCAAAACTATCATTTAGAACTGAAGTGCAGATAAAGAGCTTCCCAGACAAGATAAAAACTAAAGGAATTCATCATCAATAAATTATTATTATAGTTTATTATTATTATATGAAATGTTAAAGGGACTTATTTAAGAAAAGAAGACCAAAACTATGAACAGTATTGCAATAAATACGTATCTGCAACAATTTAATCTAAAAAACAAACTAAGCAAACAAGAAGAACAGAGACAGAATCATGGACACAGAGTATTTTGATGGTTTTCAGAGAGTAGAGGAATGTGGAGGAATGAATGGGTGAAGAGGTGAGGAGATTAAGAAGTACAAATAGGTAGTTACAGAATAGCCATGGGGATGTAAAGTACAGTATAGGAAATGGAGTAGCCAAAGGACTTGTACATATGATCCACGGACAATCCATGTGTGGGGATTGCCTGAGGGAGTAGATGGTGCTAGGTGGAGGGGGGCAAAGGAGGAAAAATTAGGACAACTGTAACAGTATAATCATTAAAAAATATATATTTTTATAAAGAGTCACTTTGGGGGAACAGAAGTAGGACTTGGTGATGTGTGTTAGGAAGACACTAGTGAGGTTAGTCTTGGTGCCAGGTAGTACAGGACCACTTCAAAGGACACATTTAATGTTTGCTTAATTACAGAATAAATGCTTTTATTTATCTGGTCATTTTTAAATTTTTACTATGAAAAACCTCAGACGTACACCAAAAAAAGAGAGAATTTTACTTTTACCCTCAATTATTTGCCATCAGGAAAACAATTGCCAGACATCATATCATTTCATCTATAAACATTTCAGCATTTGTCTCTAAAAAATAAGGACTCTGCCTGACCAGTTTTTTAAAATAAAGATTGTATTTATTTATTTATTTTTGGAAAGAGGGGAATTGAGAGAGAAAGAGAGGGAGAGAAACATCAACGTGTGCTTGCCTCTCACACACCACATACTGAGGACCTGGCCACAACCCCAGCTTGTGGCTTGACTGGAAATTGAACCAGCTTCGATTCCAGTGCTCAACCCACTGATCCACACCAGCCAGGGCTCTACCTGACCAGTTTTTAATACAAATACCCATGCACACTGGCCAAGCGACAGAGTTATTTGGAGCGTTTTCCCATACACCAGAAGGGTGTGAGATCAATCCCTATCAGGGCACATACCTAGATTGCAGGTTTGATCCCCAGTCAGGACACGGACAGGAGGCAACTGATCAATGTTTCTCTCTCACATCAGTCTCTCTCTCTCTCTTTCTTCTCTCTCTCAAAATTAATAGACTTGGGTGAGGATTAAAAAATAAATGAAAGTAAAAAATAAAAATACCCATGCTCAGTTGTTTTGTCTCTCTTGCCCAATCTTCTTCTCTAGTCCCTGCTCTCCTAGCAGTCTGTTTGAATTAAGCTTTATTCTTTGAAAACACTGTAATTGGCTAGCAGTGGGGAATCTGTGAACAACCCCTGACAGCCAAACTCATATGAACACTAATTCCCGTTTGCATTAGATCATACAGTTTACAAAGAACTTAGCCATATGCACACCCATCATCTCCAGAACACATTACATTCCAGCCAACACTGGCAACATTTCTTGCAGTTCCTTCTTTTTTTCACATATAGAGACAGGTGAACTACACTCATAAGGCAGGAAAGTGGGGTTTTGCAGAGCTATTTGAAATAAGTATACCACAATTTCCAGATGACTCGTCCATCCATATTGTTAAACACTTATGGTGAGCCAGGGGTTGGGCTAGGTATATTAGACATGTTATTTCATTGAAACCATCCTCTGAAGTTCTCAGTTTTCCCCTCTTTACAAATGAGAAGCCTCAGAATCAAAAAGGTGGAATCACTTGTCCAGGATCAACTCTGGAATACTCTGGAATACCAGCCCATGTCATCTGGCTCCTTTGTCTGTGTTATGATCAACTACATCAGGCCTCCTCCAAGCCCAGCCTTTCTTCCCTCACCGTTACCATTACCCTTTCCTTTCCCTCTACCTCAGGGACAGCAAAGAAGTTGGCTGCTGGAACTCTAGTCCCTCTACCCCTAATACAAAACACTTTTCCATATTTTAGTGAAGAACAGAGAATAAACAGATTCCTGATTTCCAAGCATTCAAATATCAGATTTCAATTTTTCAGAAAGTTAATGAAGCTGAAAACTACAGGGTATTTCACTTGCTGAGGCTCTTGCAAGGCCCTGGGAAGTGCTCCACCAGTATGCCCACACAGACTTACGTTTTTGTAAAATTGGGAAAAGCAAGTCAATTTTAAATTCTTTTTCCTTACTAGATCCTCCAAAGTGATGTTAGCTCCCATAATCTGGATCTTCCCTTGCACATCTCCCCCATCACAGAAGCCTTCACTGTCCTTATGTGGTAGCTTAAGACCTGAGGGAGCTGCAGCCAGGAGGGGGCCCTGATCCCAAGACAGGGCAGCAGGAAGTAGTGAGCTTAGTTCCAAACTTTTGATTGGCCTGATTTTTCCCACAGGAATCCTGGCATAATATCTATGTGTCATTGAAAGAATATATATACAATGTTCCTCAGGTAATATTGTGGATTAACTGACCTTTGGTTGACAGACCAGGAAGACCAAAGACCAGATAGAATACTGTTTCTGTGCAAAATATGTTCCAAATATCAATGGTCAACTTGAGAAAAGTTGTCGATGCACCAATGATGGAAGCGATTTTAATCAACTCCACATGTACAGATCCTGCCCATTCTTCAAGGCTCAGTCAAGTATCTGCTTTGTGAGCCTTCCTGGAATGGCTCTAGGCTGAGTTATCCCTTCATGTTCTGAAATTCCAACACATGTATCTCTACCTCTCTTGTGTCACATATCACCTTCTTCCTGGAATTATAGTTATTTGTGTACATGACTTAGCTTGTCTACTTTACTACAGTGTCAATGAGAAGGTCCCTTTCTTCTTCATCTTGAAATTCCCTTAGCACCTAAACAAAACAGTCCATGAACACTCATTGGCTGAGTGAATGAATAAATTGGTGATTGAGTGAATGAAATTTGTTAGGGGTCCATCTTTTTTCAATTTCTAAATCATATTTCTATTTTTCCTTCAGCATTTAATTTTATTACACATTCCTTGTGATAGCTCTTGATTTGTTCACATTCTCTCCCCAAGAAGAAATTAAACTTCTGTAAGAAGGAATTACAACCTCCATTTTTTATATTCTTCAGTAATAAACACTAGGGCTTGTGCAGAGTAGAGGCTTAGTAAATACTGGTTGGTAATTTAGATTATGTAGTATCACACAATTATTAAACATAAGTAGGCCTTGATGTATCAGTCATTCATTCACTGTCAGGAAAATGAGCTACCAGAAATTTGATACTAATCAGCATAACTGAGAGCATTCCCCCATTCTACTTAAATATCGTTACTACCAGGTCTACAGCAAGGTTGCATTGGAACCCCTTGAAGATGAACCTTGAACTGCTGACAATAAAAGAGCAGTAACTCCTTTAAAGAAAATGAAATCAAAAGTGAAAAAAGTAAATAAAATCCCGTATCAAGAAACTAAAAAAGCAAAAGAGTACTTATATTGGTCTATATCATTATCTTAGATTGGACACTTTTCTTTTTTTTTCTTTAAAGAGAATTGATATTTTAATTGTAAGGATTGAGTTTTCATCCCTATAGGTGTAGTAGAGAGTTGACAGAATTAATTTCGTTTTCATACCTTATTAATCTTAAACAACACAGGGAGTCCTTGCCTGAGGCTCCTCCTAGTACACCTTGAACAAGGACAGATGTGAGTCAGGGATAGTTATAGCCTCAAGATAAGAGCACACAGGGCTTGTGACCAAAGGGCTGAATCTGTTTGTCTCTAAGCCATTACCAGAACATTCTTTTGCTTTAAAGTGGTCTGAAACAAAGTGGCACTTTTTAAAGAGAGAAATTCCATGCATTTTTACAAACAAGATAAGAGCTAAACAAATATCCAGTTCAGGTTGTATTATAGTGTTCCAGGGGTTACACTTAGTGACCCATAGGAGGGTCTCTATGAAGTCAAATCAGAGCGAGAAACCCAGAATCAGTGCCACAGAGACAGTGTCAGCACGCAGCTTGTCCATATCAAAACAGAACGGTGTGTGTGCCCCATCACGACAGGCTTACCCTTGGGTCAGCACCGTCATCTTGTCACCTCAGTTCATACATGAGGAAAGTCAGGCCCAGAAAACATAAGTGCATAGTTCAAGATCTTGCTTGATTGTTCAAGAAAAAAAAAAAAAAGATCTTGCTTGAACCCTGGAAATGCTAGAGAAAGGCAAGAGGATATGGGGACAAAAGATAGATGATGGATGAGGGAATTGGAGCTCCACCTAAATTATGTACATTTGAAGTTTGCCTTTTCCATCACCCTAGTCATGTTTCTAGTGATTAAAGCTATTAAAGTTTTGTAATTGGACAGATTTGGTGAGAATCTTCTCACACTTGCTATCTCTGAAAACTTGGACAAGCTGCTTAAGCTCTTTAAGTCTCAATTTTCTATAATTAGAGGAAGTACTTCTTTATAGTAGTATTATGAGCACTAAACGTAATAGGCATAGAGACTGACTTATAATAAACACTCAGTAAATGATATTTCTATCTCATTATATCCAAATGATATTCCAAATTGGGATTATATATCCTATGGCATCCAGCTTTCTCTATTTTTTTATTGAGTCTTTAGCCTGGGATTCTTTTTGGTTCCAGGGTATCAAGAAGTAGTGGACAGCCCAGAATCACATTAGCACAATTGTCCTTTGTGGGAGCCACAAGGGGACTGAAACAGCTGCTGTGACTTTCCCTTTACTTCCAGCAGCCCCTTCAGCTTCTCCAGCCCATTTACCACTCATTGCCATTTCTGAGTTGCTTCAGGTTTGACTTTGGGATAAAAGATGGAGGAGCAACAATGTTGCTCATTCATATTATTTGCCCTAGACTCAAAATTCACAGGATAGTAACACATGTCACAGCCCAATGGCCTTCAGTACTGCTCCTAACAGACTGGAATTTCCTTGAGCACACAGTGCCAGACATTTTTGTTCTCCTTGGCCGGAAAGGAGTAAATGAGGCACATGTGATATCCAGCAATGTAATTGTCCTTGATACCCAAGTTCGGTGGACTCTTGCAGTCTTGTCTTACTGACGCATTTGGGGCAGCAAAAAACTGATAAAATTGTGCAAAGAACCATTCTCAACCAGGGTTTAAAAGAGACAAAGATGCATAAACAAGTACAATAGGTCAAAAGAAAAATTTAACACGGAGGACAAATCAGATAAGTGTGAATGCCAAATAGTATCACACATTTTAAAGGGACAAGAGTCGATATTCTTTTATGGATGATATGAATGGCTTGGTTTCGGTGTCCCAGGTTACAGCATGTCAGGGCCAGCCTATCGCCATAAATGCCTAAGTTTTATTTGACAGAACTTGAGAATGTGGTATCTTGCCTAATTTTTTATCTGTTATTTGAGAGAATCTCATATTAGAAACTTCCATTTTTGAACATTCTATTAGATGGGTATCTTGAAATTACCTCGGTAACTACAAGCAAGTACAGTTCCGACATTGTTGGACCTGAATTCTGGAAGCAGAGGCTGGGTGTTGGACAGCTAGAAACAATGGTCATTTGTAAAAGAGAGAGCACTGATAGCTAGCTTGGTGTCTATAACAGGAGACAAAACCATGTGGACCAATAAGGTTTCAAACCTTTATTTAGTGAAATGAATTGTTAGGAAACAGAGTAGGTTTTTAGGAGACTATGCATCCATCATGTCAGAGTCACACCAAACATTTAGCATAAAAGGAAGTATGAGAAGGGAACTGCAAAGGGCAAGAGATTTCCTCAAATACCTGTGGCATTTTGTAAGTATAAATATAATAATGAATTCTGATATTCTACTCTAAAATTGTTTTAAATTTTTAAAGACAATCTTGTTGACTTACAATGGGTACATAATTCTGTGAGTGATTTATTAACTTTCGGAATGCATTTCCCCAAATAACTATCAGTTCACAGGACAAGAGAGTGGTGTTTCTGCCTAGCAAACAATGTTTGCTGTACTAATTACGGGCACATTTGCTTTGTGGGTGCGCTGCTGCACATGTAACACATACAGAATTTTTACCGAAGGACAGCATCTTAACACTGCAAGGTTGGCTTTCGAAGAAGAGGGAGGGAAAGGGTTTCAGTCTCTTCATTGAAAAGTTTTAATAGATTTGATTTTATTTAAAATACAAACATAAGAAAACTATTTGCCCTGTAATGGAATTTTGTGTGATTCATAAAATTTGACTTTTCGAATCTTCTATATACAAATTTGAAGTCCCTTATGATAAGTAAAACTAGCACTTGGAGAATGTAGAAAATACGCCAGGCACTTTTGCTGGGAACCTTAATACATTGTTTCATTCCATTTTCTCCAGATCTCTATGAGATGGGCGGTTAGGAGCTGCCCCAGAGAACGTGTTGTGCTGCGTCTGGGTGTAGCAGAGATAAGGCACGTGTTTATATCAGTGTCTGTTACCAAAAAAAGTAAAATTAGGGCATGGAAATTCTTTTCTCAGAGAATATGACTTTATCACTGTTAAATCATTTGTGCTTTGGGTGATTTTATAACTAATAGAGTATTGTAAAATTTTATCCAAGAAAGGACCCACACAGGAGTTTTTCTAATCAAAATGCAAGTTTTTGTGTATCATCTTTTTGTAAATCTTGGTATATTTTTTGTATCATCTGGTATATAACTTGAATGACAGGTAGTATGAGTTAAATACATTCACAATAGACCTTAATGTACAACTGAGGAGCATTCAATTACTCCTATAGGGTTTTGGCCGACTTATTTTTAAAATTACATTTCTTGCTGTTGTTATATTTGCTCAAATGATAATATTCTATCAGAATCCAATAGCATGACGTGAATTTATATAAGATTTCTTGGTCACGTTTTCTACTAAATATATGGTCTTGACTTTGGAAGGACTGATGAAAGAAAAATCGAATAGGTTTGTGAAAATGATCCCCAAATCCCTGAAGTATATGTGCTCGTTCTTCACCCCTTAGGTCATTTTTATGTAAGTGTGTGAACATATGGGTGAACACCTCAGGGACCGCAGAGCGCCAGTGCGTCAGCAGAGTCACCCAGCAGCATTCCACAGCCATGACTCTTCCCGGGCCTGGGGAGCTCCAACACTGCTTTCCTCTTCCATAAACTGGAAACAGTTAGATGATTTCTAATGTAAACAGAAGTAAAATGTATTGTGGGGCAGGGGGAGAAATGCATTAAATACAAACTCTATGGCTTTCATAGGATTTGATTCCTCTATAGATGTAAGGCCAGAATTGATTACGGATATTTCTGAATTGTCAAAATTGGAAAAAGTCATCACTAAGGAAAAAAATCTTGGGACATCTAGTAACTGATAGGTTGATTCCTAGATTCAGTTAATTCCTGCCGAGGTACTGAAATAACAGGTTTAATATATACTTTGTTAAGGTATTTATGTTTTGATTGAGCATGCTGGAAAGTTAAAAATCCCCTCAAGATTAAAAGTAATACCCATCCCCCCACAAAGGGTGGCACTTCAGGCATTTTATGCTCTTAGGTGACAGGGAAATATTTTGAGAAAGGCAGTCCCAAACCCCATACAGTTGCCAGCTAGTAGGCCCCAAGACTTGCTTCACTGACAATTCTCACTAGAAAGAGTTGAATGATTTCAATGTCTGGCATGTCATTTCATCCATATGAAAGATTCCATGCAGAATATTTTTGAGCACGATCTTCATATTTTACTTAACAGCTGCTAAGTCAATAAACCTGATCTCCAAATGTCCAGGGAATAAGTAAAATGTTTCAAATTAAACTGAAATGCCATTTCTTCTATGCATGTGGACTGGTGCTAGATTTTATCATAGAATGTATACGTATGATATCCTGATCACACTTTACTGATTACACTTTTGATGTCTGCTCAGTTCCACCATCATGGATTCATTCATTAGTATTTCCTGAGTGCCCAGCCCCTGCCAGGCACTGCCCTAGTTACCAGGCCTATAGCAGTAAAGGGACAGGAAGGCCCTAGTTTCATGAGTCCTACATTCTAATTACCATGGAAGATAAGACATTTACTGTATGCTGTTTGAGAGTAAGTTTAGATAGGCTATTCTAGGAAATATATCAATTACATTTAGGTGTATTTTTCAAACCCCTAAATATTTATTGCTGGTTGGAAAGCTATGACATCAAATGACTCCGATTGGCACCAATAGCAAGTCACTTTTGTGTAACCACGAAGAATCCTACAGAGCAAAACACTGGTTACCTCATTATTCAATCATTTATTAAACACTGTGCTAATTAATTTTATGTGTCAACTTGGATAGACCGCGGTACTCAGACAGTTGGTCAAACATTGTTCTAGATGTTGCTGTGAAGGTAATTTTTTAGATGATACTAACATTTAAATCAATAGGTGAGTAAAGCAGATTACCCTCCAAAGTGTGGGTAGGCCCCATGTAATCATAGAAGGTCTTTATAGAATACAGACTGAAGTCTTCCAGAGAGGAGGGGATTTTACCAGTAGACTGCCTTCAAACTCAAAAGGCATTAGCTCTTCCCTGGGTCTCCAGCCTGCCAGCCCTGGAGATTTTGGACTTGCCAGTCTCCACAATCACCAACCAGTTCCTGAAAATCAATCAATCTCTCTCTCTCTCTGTCTCCTCCCTGTCTCTGTCTGCCTCTCTGTGTCTCTCGGTTTCTGTCTCTTTCTCTGTCTCTCTCTATTTATTTACTTATTTATTTTCGATGATGGATGAGTCCCTAGCAACCACGAAGGATAATATATTAAAACTGTTATTCTAGTCCTTCAGCAAGAATCAACTCAGTCTAGCAATCAACTCACATAGAACTGAGGAGCTGTCCTATGTATACACACATTTATGTATGTGCTTATATGCGTGCATCCAATTGGTTCTGTTTTTCTGGCAAACCCTGATTAATATAAGCACCTGCATCACTTTGAGAGATGATGAACTTCCTGACAACCCAGAGTCTATTTCAAGACTTTAAAAAGTCATGTGTACAAACAAGAAGGAGCAAAACTTGTGAGCTTGGCCAATTTATCAAGCATTTTCATGTACATGTTATTAAATCTTCATGAAACTTTGAATCTATTGTTATCACCAATTTATAAATGAGTCTCTACGCAAAATTTAAATGACTTGCACAAGTTCATACAGCTAATAAATGAAAAAGCCAGCAAATTCTTTAAACATAAATTTGAAGTCTAATATATTTTAACCTTTTATTTTGCAAAAATTGAAGATCAGAAAAGTACAAAGAAAAATAAAATGTAAGCTACCCATTACCTAGATTTAACAATTAATATTCAATATGTTTTCTTTTTTTGGAAAGTTTTTTATTATAGACATGTCTTTTCATCCTTAAATACCTAGACTATATCTCTGAAAAATATGTACATAACACCAAACCTAATTAGCATCAGTGAATACCCAACCTATGTTCAAATTTCTCCAATTGCACCAAATTTGACTTTGACAGCTGGTTTATTCAAACCAAACTTTAATTGAGGTTATACCTAACATTTAGTTGTTTTAAATTTTTTCTTGTAATCTAGAACAGTACTCCTCTCCTCTACTTTTATTCTTGACAATGACTTGAGGTGACCTGCTGTCTTCCTTAACTTCCACTTTCAAGAATTCTCTGTTTTCTTGAGATGGTATTTAGCTTGTTCCTCTCTCCCCTGTATTTCCAGTAACCTGGAAGTTAGATGTTAAAACTTGATTATATTCAGGTTAAACATGCTCTCACTCCACTACATCACCCTGATTTCTCTGTAGAGAAACTTCATTCATAGTATTTAACCATTACTTTTGTCAGTGACTTTTTTGTTTTGGTAAGTTGAGAAACCAGGAAAGAATTCTTAATGAAGACTGGGCACACTATAGCAGGCTTCAGTGGTTATACAGACTCACATCAGAAGGGCCCTCTCCCTCATACTGCATCACGCACAAGGCCAGGCTGGATAACCTGGTGACTATCTGAAGACTACTCATTTCCTAATCATTTTATGTAATAAAGGGATAAGGCTCCACGTATAAGAATGTAAAGAAAGTGGCATTAATTTGCCAGCAAAAAGAACTTTGGTCCTTTTTCCAAATAGTCACGGTGATCTACGGAGCTGCAGGCCCAGGTTTTGTCTAGGCTCCTTCAGTGACTGACAGCGACTTGGAGTAAAGCAGCATCTGTGGCCCCCGAATAGTTGCAGGGACCCTATACGGCATGTCCCAGAATAACATCGCTCTGTTCAACATTTTTTTTCGTTATAATGTTAATAAGGAAAAAATAAAAGATTACTGTCTGGGGCCTCTGTCTGGGGAGAATTTGCATGTCCGCATGATGCAGTGAGATGAATTTGTGTGTCTACATTGTCTTCCAGGAGTGTAGATGTGGGTATGAGACTGCCTTGCAACAGAAGGGTATCCTGTCCAGGGTGAGTACCCCCTCACACCCTGAGCTGCCAGGTTGTGCACTGTTCACCCATGACCCTGGAATAAGTGGACTGGAAAATAATTATTTTATTTGTTTGTATTAATCTTTCTTAAGTGTACTAAGTGTAAGCTCACATTTATTTCATGTTTAATATTAGAAATGTCTTGAGTTTTTATTTTGAAGTTTGGTGTTTTGGTGGCCAGAAATAAGCCATAGGATGTACCACAGGCTGATTTACCATAGGCTAAATGAGTGTTTACATCAATTAGCCTATGGTAAAATTGATTTTAAATTATGCATTGTTTCACTTAACATCCCAGTTTCCAAGAAACTATCAACAACATTAAGTGAGGGCTGATGTGGCTCAGTGGATTGAGCACCAGCCTGGGAACCAAAGGGTTGTTGGTTCAATTCCCAGTCAGGGCACATGCCTGGGCTGCAGGCCAGGTTGGACCCCCAGTAAGGGCTGAGCAAGAGACAACCACACATTGATGTTTCTCTCCCTTTTCTTCTCCTTCCCTTCCACTCTCTCTAAAAATAAATAAATAAAATATTTTTAAAAAACAACATTAAGTGAGGACTTACTGTACAAGGATGAAACCTGTGGTCTGGCTTTATTAAAATTATTCTCCAATCAGCTGACTTGACTACCTTTTCTTTCAATACAATGATGCCTTCTATGGGACAATCATACAATGTTATGTGAAATTTGAAAATCTCTCAAAACACCACCCCTTCTATTTCTAAACTTTTTCATTGCAGTGTAATATGTATAAGTATTCTATTTTTAAAAAGGAAATTTGAAAAGAAGCAGTTGTTATTTAATGCAAATTTGTGAGATTTGTGCACACTTTCACTACAAGCTTTGTCTACATCAGTGGTCCCCCAGTGTAGCCTCCAGCCCAGGAGCACTGGGATTCGTCAGAAATAGAAGTTCTCAGGCCCCTGAATCAGAGACTCTTGGGTGGGGCCCAGCAGTCCGTGCTTTGAATAGCCCACCACGGCATTCAGAGCAAGCTGGTTTGAGAAGCACGGATGGAAGTGTTATGCAACACATTCAGCAGGCAGCTGAGCTTCCTAACCCTAGGAGGTCAGTTGAATCCTTGGTAAACTAAAGGTCAATTATGTCATCTTCTCAAAATGACACTTGTAGAAAGACATTATGTCCTTAAATAAACATCATCGCTGTAGTCAACAAATACAATTTAAATAAATATGCTGCAGAAATCATTCATACACGTTCCTATCCTAGTCCTCTGGACTAAGACAGACCTGATAGAATGGTCAGTGATAGAGCGGCCCACAGACCTAGGGCTGGATGCAGAAACAGGAGCCCACAAGCAGCGATCATGCTGGTTCATTGCATGGCCAGACCTACAGACAAACTCCAGGTGTGGTCTCTCGGTAGAATTTTCACAGTAGACTGTGACTACAGGTCAGTGGCGATGCGTTATCAGGGACTATATTTTGCCGTGTATGATGCACACTCATGTTTTGGGCCCAAACTTTCAGATAAAAAATCTTTCATTTTAATATTTTAATTAAATTATCTATCTATTTATTTATTTATTTAGGAACAAAACTGATTATCATATTCCAGGGTATTATTTTGCACACGGATATCGTTATTGCTTTCTAGGGTTACACTTTTAATGCATGAGCATAAATGAAAGAATTTAATAATTTATATAGATACAGAATTAGTAATACCCATGTATAATGTGCATCCTTATTTCCCCTCAAAAATTTGGGCAAAAAGGTACACATGATACATGGCAAAATATGGTATGTCTTATTTATTTATTTATTAAATTATTATTAAATTTTATTTATTAAATTATTATTAAAATTTATTAAATTTATTAAATTATTTATTTAAATAATTATTTATTTAAATAATTATTTAAAATTCAAAATTATAAGGTTCCCTTTCTCATCAATGTTGCCTATGTACCTACTGAGTCAGAAAGGTTGGGTGTGTGAAGCCCAGAAGGGCTGGGTTTCAGCCCAGACTCTGCCACAGACTACGCAGCTGGCTGGCCTAACCTAAGTTTCTACCCTTTCAAAGCTTTGGGCCTATCACTGGTGAATTGGGACTTACACCTGCCCTTTGATCTCACAAGACTGTGTTGACTAGTAATGAAAATAACTTATGAAAGGACTCTAGAAACTTAACAGGAAAAAAAATTTAATGGGTACTTGGCAGTTCTGGACTAAAGCAATCATATTCATTAAATGTCCTTTGTAGGTAGTGCCTAGTAGTAGCTGATGAGAAAGTGGAACATCAACCAAACTAGTCGCACAGATTGTAACCCCCTGTGTCCTAGGTAGCACTACAACACTGACACCATTACTGGGGAGACAGCAGAAACAGAAGCATGTGAATACAAAAACTAGCATTATTGAGCACTTACTGTGTATAGGTGCCAGGTAGCTTTTCATAAATCAGGTCATTTAATTATCACAGCATCTCTAATAACAGTCGCCTTCCCATTTTACGCCTGAGTAAAGCTGACCAGTGACATGATAAATGGGGAGCTGTGATTAGAATGGGTCTATACCATTTCCAGAAGCCCAGTTTTACTCCTTTAAGTCAGCCCTCTGTGCCCACACGCCACACCATCCTCTGATAAAATAGATATGTGACTCTCAGCATTTTCAAGGTGGCCTCCAGGGCCTTTCTTGTTCTCATCTTACCTACTGATCTGAATCTGGCTTGGAGTCTTCAGTTACCTCAATCTCCCTGTTCAGAAATGTCAGATAACTGTGACTCCAAAAAAATGCCAAAATTGTTGATGCAGCTACAGCTCTCTGGTGACATTTGAGCTTGTAATTTTGAAGGAAACTGAAAGATTAGTGTTTTCAGTGTCTTGTTTGTTGGGAGAAGCAAAAAGTTGCAACACTTCCCCCCTTATAAAATCAGGCAATGCTTTCCTGGAGGACTTAGCAATTCTAAATGCACCTTAGGCACCAAATAGTATGGCCAACAAGACCTGAGGTCTTACATATGGTCTCTCAGCTTCAGTTTCCCTACCTATCAAATGGGGACAACCATAGTCCTTACCTCATTGACTGCTCTTTAATGTATAGTTGTTTTGAGTTTCGGGGGAATATCATGATTAAGCTGCAGGCCGAGGTGACAAATACACAGCATTCCAGCTGGGTTTCAAGGACTGTTCTCACTATATTCCATTGTTCTAGGATTAAGAAGAAAATCATACAGTGAAGTAATACATTGACATATACCACAGACATGATTGGATTTGTTACCATTTCAGTCTACCATTTCCCATCTAGCCCCCAATATAACTCCCTGTCACTTGATTCAATCAAGGCCCATTTGGCCTTCATATTTGCATATGGCCCATTTTTTCACTTTGGGAGCCCCACCCTCGAAGGCTCTTGTGTGGAACGCCCAAGATGTCCCTTGGATCACCTAAAGTGGCATTAAGTACATTCATGTTGTTTGCAAACATCATCACCATCATCTCCAGAACTTTTTCATCTTCCCAAATGAAACTCTGTACCCATTAAATACTAACTCTTCATTTTCCCTTCCTCTAGCCCCTGGTGACCACCGTTCTATTTTCTCTCTTTATGAATTTGACTAATCTAGGTAACTAATGTAACTGAAATGATACAGTAGCTGTGCTTTTGTGACTGGCTTATTTCACTAAATGCAATGTCTTCAAGGTTCATTCATTTTGTAGCATGTATCAGAATTTCCATTCTTTTCAAGGCTGTATAATATTCCATTGTATGTATATAACATAGTTTGCTTATCTGTGTATCATTGGATATTTGGATTGCTTCTACCTTTTGGCTATTGTGAATAATGATGCTATAAATATG